>CAMOHE010039728.1:0-39295 GCA_946598075.1 Artocarpus hirsutus
TCAGAGATCAGGTTGTGTAGTGAACAACCTTGGGGGCAGGTCCCGAAACCCAGTTGGGCCACTACGGTGGTGAGTTATGTATGGTTTGCCCAAGAAAGGAAAAACGGTATTCTTTCTGGTTGATTTATTTGAATTATTTTCGAAAGTTTATATTTTATTGAATTTCTTATTTAATTATCTATTCGTTGATAGTCCCAGTTTGTTTCTATATGTTTATTTGATTTTAAGAAATTTCTTTTAAAGTTAAATAATTTTCAAATATAGTCCTACTGAGCCTTTCGCTCACGTTTCTATTTGTTTTAAAATCTTAACCCTAGGTGGATATCAGCATAGGATTGGAGAAGAGTCCGCCGACCGGACTTATGATCAGTAGAAGTATTTGGTAAGTTAAATTACCATTCAAGGCATGTAAGAATTTAACTTCTCTTTTATTCTGGACTGTGGTTGTATCGTAATATTGTCAGTACTATATGTGTGTGCACAATATGTGGGCCAGTGGGACTCATACGCGTTCCAGCTCATATTTAATTATTTTTAATGTTATTTTATTTGCTTAATTATTATAACGATTTATTTTATTTCCTTAATTTCTTCTATTTAAACAGTTTTAAAAATTATCACTTTTAATTATAAATTCGAATTTTAAACTCTGTTTCTAACCAAATCTTTACTTAATTAATTTAATTAAACCACCACGTCACCTCCCGTACTCCGGGGCGTGACAGGCACCTACATTTTTAATAATGGTATGCATGTCGGTACATTGGAGGCATGACTCTTGATAGCATAGACCTATTATTCATAGTTATGGAATCCATAGTTCCTTTTTAGGAGTAGTAATATCATCTTATATGCGTTATCTTATAATTAGAAAACTAGAGCGCTCAACCATTTGGATCATAGGTGTAACCGAATGGTATACTGTCTTTAGATGGTAAGTTTTTTGATTGTGAGATAATGGAATGTAAGATAAAAATAATCAAAAAGGTAAGACAGAACTTGTCCTTAAGCCGATTATAAATAATCCTATGAGGATACGATATACTATGATATGTCATGGAGACTTAGCTATACGGGCTTCGTAATTCTATAGAGTTCGAGAGTGCAGCTCCAAACTTTTAGTGGAGTAGCATTAGAGTTGATAATTATGAAATGTATATCTAGGATATTGAGTTTCATAATTATTGGAAGCTTGAACTATATAGGTCCATTTGGTCCCCTTTGCTAGCTCACAAAATCTTGTAACGTTACAATGTACTTTTCCAATAATTGGTGACTTATGTCAGGTTTATTAGATTAATTGAAATTTGAAAGAATCAAATAATTCATGTCTGTTTATCGATTGAATTAATTTTGTGACAAAATTAATTCAAGATAAACTTGTTGAATTATTAGGATCGGAATAATTCTTGTTTGTTTATCAGTTGATCTAATTTTGGATAAATTAAATCAAGATAAACTTGTAGAATTATTAGGAATCTATTTATTATCATAGAGATTATCTAGATAAAGTTGTTTTAATTAGATAACTTCTCTATTGGAATATTTGAATTAAAACTAAGGCTTTATCCTATAGAATCTCGGGTGAAAAATAAAAGATTCATTGAGATTTTTTTTCGACAATTCGGCATGCCGATCCTAAAGTTCAGCCTACCGATGGGGTAAGTTTGGCCTACCTATTAGACAAATCGGCCTGCCTATGCGTTAAATAAAAATCACCTATTTTTACGCGGATTTCATCCGATATTGATCCGAATTTGATTCTGATTCGAATTTTTGAGACCTTATTTGACAAGGACTGATCCTAGACCCAACCTCTATAAATAGGGAGTGAGTCTCATAAGTTATTTAGATCAATTGAGATATTAAGAGTGAAACTCTACTAATGAGATTTTGAAACTCCTTAAGAGCTCTTGTTCACAAATCACGAACACTGGCTTTGGGTTCTCTCAATTGGTTGGAAGGAAAGTCACCTTGAGGAAAAGCTATACGTGTGAGCCCACACTCACTCTGATCGTGGATAGAGAATAGCAAAGAAGACCAGTTGGTTGAGGCTTTTTTGGAATGTTACTTCTCTACACGGATTTCGAGAGCTTTTCGACGAATACAAGGTTAGTAAGATCTGGTTAATTTATAAATATAGCGTATCAAACTTGTGTTTTAAAAAATACTCTAATATAAAAATTTTTAAAAATTTCGCTGCGTACTATTTTTTCAAAAATGAAAACGTCATAAACTTAAATAAACTTTTATAATAACAATATCATGTGTTTTCAAGATAATCATACATATAAATCATTTGTCAATATCAAAAATCATTGGAACATATAGAGAATAAATTATATAAATTGAAATATCCAAAACATCAAAAACACATACAATACTATTATTTATTACAAGTGAGCAGTTTACTTACAAATTATCTTGAAATAGTGAGCATGGAAAGGTCAGCCTCTTCACTGAGCATTGGTGTGCTATAATTTTTTAATATTAAAAATTAATCATTTGGTCTCGTAAATTATCACTACAATGATTTAATCACATTATAAATCAAGGTTTTCAATCATATTACGATAATCATAACACAAAACTTACACACAAAATTTTCTATTTTAGACAGGTTTATAATCCTATCACATGCAATGATCAATCAACAAATTTTATAAAATCACATAAAAATCAAATCTCTAAAATTTAAACATAGTAAACTAAACATCTATAAGTATCACCAGATTTACTTTCTTCAAATTTAAACAACTATAAGTATATTTTTCACATTTTATAATGATTAAAACGTTAATGGAAAAATCACTAATCAGCTTTTACTACAGGTAGCAAGCAATAAATGAATTTTATAAAATCACACAAAATTCCAATGGATTTGAATTTTTCACACAATATATGGTACTATAAGCAAATTTATTTTCATCTCATTTGAGCTACTATAAACATTTTTGCACATTTGAAAAATCAAAATCACAAAACAAAACTTTTTCTAAAAATATATTACTGGTAGTCGACAATCAAAAAATTTCCTAAAATCACACAAAATTTTAATAGCTCTAAACTTTTAACATAATATACCTGACATCCATACGTGTAATAATATTTAATTTCACGATATTTAGATCACCATTAGTGTTTTTACTATCTTTTATAAATCATAAAATGTTGTTGGAAAATAGCTAAGAAAACTTAGTAATGCACTTTTCATGATTTTTATCTTAAGGATGAATGTTTAAAGTTTGCATACAATAATTATACAGATAAATAAACATTCATGAATAATTTTTAAAATCAGCGCATCTCAGAACGTCTCAAATAAATTGGCAAATTTTGAACATGGATTTAGAATCACAAGAAACAAATTTAGTATAAAATTATTTAGAAAATCATAAATAGATTATTTGTAACCAAAAGTTTTTTGAGACATGTCTAACATATATATGAATAACAACTAAAAAATAATTTTCTAGAAAATCTTTTTTTCTATTTTTACTGAAAAATCTTGTTGTATGGATTTTTAGTTTAAAAATGAGTTTGAATGTCAAAACTCATTTCTTAAACATGACCAAACCTTAAACCACATAAAATATGACCTACATATATCATGATATCATAATAAAACTTTTGTATGAAAATAGGTAGAAAAACAGACCTCATGACGTGGTTGAAACACCGTTACGGCTCCAAAAAGATTTCGACGATCATGCCTTAAAACTTGCGATTTAGCTTTTTGTTTAGAGAAAGGACTCGTTTTTTGTTTGGAAAATGATCGGGCATGGCTTGTACAAGCTTAGGGAGGAGGTTTGAGGATTGAAAGAGCTTGATTGAAGTGTATGGTATGAAATTGTATGTACAGGTGAATGTGGCCCCTATTGAGAAACTAAACAAGAGGAAGAACAAAGAGAGGCAGTTTTTCTTTTAAGAGGTGGGTAATAATGGTGTTAATCAAATCCTATAATCAAGCATGATTACTCTATTCACACCTATCATATAGTTGACTAAAGGAAATCATGAGCTGTAGATAATTGTGGACTTGAGTAAATCATGAGGGAAAAGGAAAGGAAGCTCTTGTATGGAAATCATATGAGAATAATGGGTTGCCATGTACTTAAGAAAATTCTCCTCCAAATTTCTTTAATGATGATTTTGTAGTCATTGGATGAGATTTAGAGAGATTTAAGGAGTTTTGGATATAGAAAATTGAAGAAAAAAATATTGAATTAAGAATTATGTAAAATGCAATTTAATAATTGTTGGCAACTATTATAAATACTAGAAAAATTAGACATCACACTAATACAACATGAAAGCAAAAATGTTTTTGAACTTTGTTGGGTGGGAGCCTCACCCTCTTACATAAATGTAGGGCTTATATCCGATGGGGTTATTTAGAATTGGCCAAGGAAAATAATCAAACAAGTATTATTTTTCAAAAACATTATCTTTTTTTTTCATGTGTAGTGCTAGGGCAAAAGTAAGCTACAAAATCAAGTAGTACAAATATTTAAAAAAGAGTCAAAAGATGGATAATTACTATGAGCCTGTTCAGAATGACTTAAAAAAGCTACTTTTAGTTTATTTACTCTAAAAGCTACTTTTAGACATGTATAAATGGACCCTCAAAAAGTTCTTCTGTTTTTTATAAGCATTTTTGGAATAAGCCATCTATTTGATACTTATAAAATAAAGCTTAAGAACGTTTTTTTATTTACATTTTTGACCTTATATTTAAGATTAAGATATTAAGAATTTCATTACATTCTTGAATTATATTACTTTTTATACCAATAAGAGCTTTTGATTTATTTAATCAAACAAATTCAAAAACCCTTCTAAAAACTCCTTTACACTTCCATGTCTCATTGCTTCCAATTGCAAAAGCAGGAGCAAATCAACTAAATGTTGAATTATTCACAACCCAAAGTCAATTGGCCTTAACCCACTAAAATACCTACATGAGACTGTCAAGTAGGGCTTAATTGGAAAATTCAAATTCAAATTAAGCTCATAACTAGAAGCTCAAGAAGATAACTAGAAGCTCACAACTAAGCAACTAGGGCTTAATTGGAAAATTCAAATTCAAAACATTGTCCATATCTCTTTATGATATTGAGAATTGAGAAGCAAACATTATCCTGATCATAATTCATAAGCTGATTTGGAGAAAATTCATGTTGACTGTTGATGACTTGTTGTCATTCAACACCACATGCAACTGTATAGGGTAGTCGGACTACCTGTCTTGCTCATCTCGGCTTCCCAAGGAGACCAGCAACAAGAAGAGGGAATGCTTCGGAGGTCAAAGGGACACCGATGTGATGCCGGCCAAGGGCTCTTTGACGCTCAAGTCCGGTACATATTCGCCCGAGAGTGAGAGTAGGGTAAGGTATGAAAGAGTCCACCAACCTTGGTAGAGGAGTGAATGCTCTTATTTATAGCCCACTACTTGGACCGGGTGTAAAATGAGTTTTGACCCTTGACCCTTGACATGAGTGCTCCATGTGGTGGTGTTAGGGTGTAGGTGATAAGTGTCACAATTCCAAACAGTGGACAACCCTTCATCCAAAGGCTATAATAAGGCCATGTGGTGGCCTAGGGAATGAGTTGTTTACATGGTTTTAGGCTATATCTATTCGTCCGAAGCACATATTCTTCCTGAAGAAATGACATCTTGAGTGGGGGTCAAATGAGGCCATGGGAAGCACCTTTGTAAAATTCGCCAATCAATGGGGAGTTGTGTAAGCTCTAAAAATGACATCTATCCAAGCAAGGTGGTCGGATAGCCAAGATGAGCTCTTTAGGAAAGGGCGACATGCATACCCCTAAGTGACAACCAGGGTTGGGTGGTTTAAAACTTTGCTTTCAGTGTCCTGTCTTGTAGTATTCTGTTGGAGTTCTATGTGGTTTGCTTGTCTTCTGTTTGAGTCGCATTGTGTGTTCTGATGCCCGTGTCATGGTCTGACTTCTCTCTTATGCCCCTCTCTTTGGTCCTTTTCCTTTTCTTTTTATTTTTCTTTTTCTGCTTATTGTGTACAAACTTTTTCCAGCCAAAAGAATATATGTAAATAAATAAATAAATATATACATGTATATTTATATCTTTCCGCTCTGTATGTGAATATTATCTGATCACGATTCAAAAAAAAATAATAATAAAAAAAGAAAATTAAGGCTAGATTCATCCTAAATAATAATAATAATAAACAAAATGATATTAATTAAAAAAAGAGGTTTACTCCATTAGAAGTTGCCCATGATTTAGCAAATAGATAAAGCCTTCATTAGTGCAAACCTTAAGTTGCGGGCAAAAGCAACATTAGTGCCATGAAATTTCTAGGTTACTGTCATAAACAATCAAGTAGATAACACTAGAGCAAACATAAATTACCTGGAATGTTACTCATTTTTTCGTTTCCGCCCTTCGTCTTATAAAAACTGTTGTGTAACCCGTAAGAGAAAATCCTTTATTTATCTTCGGATTTATATCATGCGTTGTTGAATTTTGCTTTGTTCATTATATGGCATACAAATCTGAAGCTTCAATACCTATGAATAAACTCGAGTTTTTTTTTTTTTTTTTTTTGGCCTTCCTCAAAATTTATCATCCTTTAAACTATTAAGAAACTGTTACTTCAGTCCTATTATTAAATATGTAGTCAAGTTGCTTGAATGCTTTTCAGCCAAAACAAAATGTAATGAAGTTGCTTGAGATACGCAGTACAAATATCGTGAAAAAATTTTGAACTGTAAACGAATACTTGGACTAGTATAAGAGCAGTGTTAATAACAAACATATTTGGACTAGTGCGTGTGTAACAGTTGGACTAATGTAACATATTTAGGGGCAATGTGATAGTTTTATAGCGCGATTAGAGGACGAACCATTTTACCCCGTAGTCAATCTGAAGACCGAAAATGGCAATATTTTTATGTACAACTGTAAAATCTAAAGGAGAAACATCATGGCACATTTTGGTACAAGTCCACAAAAAGATGAAGACAAGTGAATTTTCTTTTTCTTTAATCCTTTTCTACGATGTACCCTCAACAAGTGCATGTGGGTGGGGCATGAAATCTTGATTTCCAAGAGGGAACAACTAATCTCAATTCCAGCCTAATAATTTGGGTCAACAATCGAGGCAACGCCCCTTTCCATGTGCATCGCCGGTTCCGGACCACGCATCTACATTTAGGCTTATTACCCACTGCTATTACCATAATCTTTTGTTTATTTTTAACTTTTAACAAACTAACCCTACAGCTAAGCGATAATTAATAACAAAACAAGAAGGATAATATAATATCCACTCTTCCAATGCCCCACTCTTCCCCATAACCTGTGTTCCACAAAAACTAATATAATCGAACACTAAATAGTGCAAGTAAACACGGAACCAATAATTTTCTCACTCCCAAAATTGGCATCCAAGGCAATGAGACTTAATTTATGGTAGAACACAGAACCTGCTAATAGTAGACGTTTCCAAACATTATCAAAATTAAATCCTAACAAAGAAAATAAATTTATACAAAATAGGACCAAGAAGAAGGCTAGGAAAATTTCACTGTTCAGAAACGTTCTCTACTACCAGTATACCTTTCCCGTTATAAAAGATATTTATAATCTCAATTAATTGTATCCATCCATCCGTGAACCTTCTCTCCTTTTTTTTTTTCTTTTTTATTTATTTAATTTGAGCTAATAATACTCTATTGAGTTATCAGTTCCTTGGTGATCGGCTTGTACAAAATCGTTGTAACTCACCGGACGAGGGACGAACGGCGGCGACGTACATCTCAACAAGGCCCAATTGACGCCATTAAAGAAAGGGTGGTGCTTGATGGCGGTGGCTCCCATGGTGGACCCCATCCTCCTGGCGGGGTCCTTGACCAGCAGCTGCGATATAAGGTCCTTGGCCGTGGTGGGGACGCTCGGCTCCTTGGGAAACTCCAACGCCCGGGCCACGATGTTTGCCAGCGTGAGCTCGTGATCGAACCCCTTAAACGGCGTCACTCCGTAGAACAGCTCGAAGATGAAGATCCCGAGGGTCCACCAGTCGACGGCGCTGCCATGACCCTCGCCGGAGACAATCTCCGGCGCCAAGTACTCGTGCGTTCCGACGAACGACATTGACCGGACGTCCATCGGCTCAGCAACGATCTCCGGCGGGCCGCCGTGGCCGGAGTAAAGCTTCTTCTTGCGCCGCCGCTTTGGCCGGAAGCAGGAAACGGCTGGTACGATGCAGTTCGGAATGATGCATGAGGACGTGGTAAATGGGGGTTGGTCGGTCGGGTAGTAGTCGGCGGAGGCGTTGGCTGCGGTGACGGGAGGGTCGTGGTCGGAGGCGAGCTGGGCCGTTGATGCTGAGCCGTCGGATTTTAAGGAGAGGTCGAAGTCTGTAAGCATGATGTGACCGTCGGATCGGACGAGGACGTTTTCGGGTTTCAGATCGCGGTAGACTATTCCCATGATATGGAGATATTCCAGTGCGACGATAACCTGCGACGCGTAGAAACTTCAACCAATAAAAAAAGACAAAAAGAGTCAGCTTCATAGCGTAACGACTTAGGTGGGACCTACTTCGAAATTAAAACAGTATTGAAAGAGCGGGACTGGCCTAACTGGAATATTTTACTTTCGTCAAAAACCGAAAAAAAAAAATAGGAATTACTAGCGGTAATAAAAGAAGGAAAGTGATCTCGTACGAGAGGGTCCACCGTGATGCAATGCACAAGAATCACGTAAGTAGGCCAACTTTTTAATTTTTAATTTTTAATTTTTCTAATTTTTATATTTCGTCTAATTTTTCATGTTTTCGTATTGAGTAAATTAAATGATCCCTTAGAAATAAAAATTAAATACAGGAAAAGTTAAAAACACCCAAGAACCCCGGGAAAAAAAAAATTGGAAAGTTGCAATTACGTATAATAATGATCCTCATACAAATTTCCTAAAAAAAATTGTTGTTGTTGCCGATTATGTGCAATATTTTAGACAAGCCAAATTAGCAAGATTCTACAGAAAGGCCACTCTACGTCTACCACTAATTTTGTTGTCATAATCTCACAAAAATAACACGCAAATTATAAGCTTGTGCACGAAAGACCCCCAAAAGAGAAATGGGTTAGCCAATCAAATGCCGTCTCATCGCTGATTAATCCCCTGGACCCCACAGAATGCAAATAACATGGACCCACACATTACGACACATCATATCATTCACAATCAGGCAGTTTAAAACAGCTACCAATCAAAATCCCAAAAAAAAAAAAAGGAGCATAAAATATTCAAACATGCAAAAAGAAACCAATAATACAGAAATGGTTGTGAATAAGAAGCGCAAACGGAAACCGTACGCACCGGACGGCGGATTCGTCGAAACGTTTCTCGGGGCGCCGCTGGCGGAGCACGTGCAGGTCTCCGCCGGGGCAGAACTCCGTGAGCAGGCACGACCACCGCTCCGATTCGATGGCGGCGTAGAGCGTCGGCAAAAACGGGTGGTCCAACATCTCCAGAATTTCCCTCTCTATCCTCGCCCTACTCTCCTTGTTCCTACTGGCGAGCTCTTTCTTGTCCATCACTTTCGCGGCAAACAAACAGCCATTGTCCCGGCCCTTGAGCTCCACAAGGTACACGCTGCCGATGTCGCCGCTCCCAAGGCGGTGGACGAACCGGAGGTCTCCGAATCCGACTCCAAGCTCGCCGCCGGACTCCGACTTCCTCACGCTCCGGATCGCGTCCCAGCACGGGTCACACGACGGCGCGTGGGCCTTTGAGAGGGAAGAAGAGGATGAGAGGAGGCTCGAGGCCGTGCGCGTTGTCGTCGATTCGGAGCCGGAGCTAGTGCTCCGCTTCGTCTCGACGGCGGTGGTCGCCGTCGTCGTGGTGGAGTTGAAGCTTAGACTGTCCAAATCGTCCACGAGATCGTCGGCGCTTGGCTCCATTGCAGTGGAATATACGGCGGAAATGGCCGCGGTGACGGTAAGGATAGTTTGATCGGACGGCGGCGGAGGATCGATCGTCGCAGAGGAAGAGACAGAGATAGAGGGAGAAAGAGGAGTTCAGGAGTGAGATTGGGAATAAAGAGAATGAGAAGGAAGAGGCTTAAAAAGGTTGCACTCGGTTGTATGGGCCTGTAAACTGGATGTGGGCCATATGGCTGGCCTTTATTTTATGTGGGCCCATTTTTGGGCCCAATAGGTTTTGCCAATTTCCAGGCATTTAAAATCTTAATCATATATAATTTTCCTCTTTTTCTATATGTTCTCAAATTGGAATTGTTGGGCCAGTAGGGTAAGTAATATTAATTTTACTAAATATTTTATGTATTGGAAGTATATTTCCTTTTTTGAGGGGATTACGGAAACAGGAATTATATTGTATTGCATACAATAAAATATTAAAACTACTATATATAAGATATGTAAGATGGTAGTGTTGATTATACTTTCCCATCTTTTAAGCATGACTTTCCTTTTATTGAATTATGAGCAAGTTGATGATATCCTTGTTGTCTTTGAATGTCATCCAACGATAATTTTAAAAGAAGTTCATGCAAGCTTTAATCAATCTTTATTCCTTAATGGTCACTCGATATGGTTGGTTACGGGAATCATATTATTGTCATTTAGAAAAGTAGAGGAAAGAAGGATTGTGTAATTTCTGATGAAATTTTTGTGATGAAGAAATTTTTTTTGTTACAAGTCCACTGTAAATGAACAATGGTAAAATATTATGTATTTCGACTATATCCAAATTATGTAACATCAATCAAGCATAGTATTGTAAGGAGAAAAACAAAAGTTGAACATCAACAAAAGCATCGGTGTGATCTAAGTGTTTTTTTTTTTTTTTTTTTTTTTTTTTTTTTTTTTAAAGAATCTAATCAATAGTTCAATGGTATGTATCATAGGTCTGATTTTTGTTGGAAATGTGTCCTAAGTGTGATCATACTAAAAGTTATAAGACAATCAATTATATATATTTGTGATCAGTATAAAACAAAGCTAGCACATAATAGTTGTTTTCCTTTCAAAAAAATAATATTTATTTAATTTTATAAACTCTCCTAACTATGAACTTTATACAAACTTGCCTTTCGAAATTTCAAATGGATGCAGTAGTTTTTTTAATTCACTAAAAATTTCTTTTTGTTCTAATTTTTTTAGCTTTAAAAAAATGGGAAAGCAACTATAATTTAGATCCTCAAAGAAAAAAAATTATAATTTGGATGACATTTACAAATTCATTCTAAATATAATGCATGGAAATTTTGACCTTAGGAGCAAAAAAAAAAAAAAAAAAAAAAAACCACACACACATACAAACGTGTATTCAGTACCATAAACACCATATGACATTATTGGTGTCTTGACCTTGAACATGTATGATATTGTTCACAAAATTGCTGGAGCTTGCTCTTTAATTATTCTGCTTCTCCATTCCAGATGAAATCATGCCAAGTCACAATAATAACGATAATTCTTAATGGAAACACTTTCAAACGTTGATAGTCTCGCTTATTAAGGAACAAAAAAAAATGAAAAGAAAAAAAATAATGGATGCACAGTATGCTATCCACTGCTATTTTACGAAGAGTAACGCGAGAATTGGCTAAGGGTTAATTTTATTTTTGGTTTCTTATTGTTGGGGATTTTTGACCAAACTAATGGAATCCTGCATTTGTCATCTTAGAACAGTTGATGTCGATGATCAATCGTGGTCATAGAACGAGCTTGTAATGACTAATATGTGCAAAGCTAGAGAACTCTGATTGTCACGCCCCGGGGTACGGGAGGTGACGTGGTGGATTAATTAGGTTAATTAAATAGGAATTTAGTTAAAAATTGGGTTTTAGGAATTAAATTTATAAATAAAAATGTGATAATTTCAAAATCGTTTATTTAAAGCAAACGGTTATAATATTCGAACAAATGAAATAATAAAATAAAATAAGAGATAAGGAAACGACAAAAATAATAAAAACATAAGGTGAGGTGAGAATGGGTCCCACTGGCCCACCTCTTGTGTACATACACAGTACTGGCAATATCGTAATACAACCACGGTCCAAAATAAAAGAGAAAGTTAAGATTTTACATGCCTCGAATTGTTGTACTACAACCTACCCAAATCTTCTATTGGTCGTAAGTCTGGTCAGCTGACTTTTCTCCGATCCTAAGCTGATATCCACCTAAGGGGTAAGATTTTAAAACAAAAAAAATGTGAGCGAAAGGCTCAGTAGGACTATAATTTGAAAATATTTAACTTTAAAAGAAATTTCATTAATTAAATAAATACATAGAAAATGAACTAGAGTAAATAAATAAATAGATAGATAGAAATTTAATAAAAACTTTATCTTATCAAAACAGTTTAAATAGGTCGACTAGAAAAATACCATTTTCTTTTCCTGGGCAAACCATATGTAAGTCACCACCGTAGTGGCTCAGCTGGGTTTCGAGACCTACCTCCAAGGTCGCATACTACACGACCCGATCTCTGATATGGCATCATGCTCTAAAATATATATATATATATACATATATCTTTTCACGATTATTAAAATCTCGTTTTGCCAAATATGATCATTTACATTCATTATGAGGTTTATTATAAAAATCACCTCAATTCTACCATTTATGAAATCAGTAAATAAAGATCTTTTTTCAACTAATCATTGAAAACATTTTTGTTAAAAATTCACTCGAGGCCAAAACATTTAAAACTGGCTACCAAAGAAGGGGTAGAAGTCCTACCTCAATACTCGTGCTGGTGTCCCACACCGTAATCCCGGTCCGCTATACGTTAGCTCCACGGATCCACGCTCAACCTTAAATAAAAACTAGGTCTATTAGTATCTAACTCGAGATAGCCTAGGTTATTAAATCATCTCATGGTGTCCTAGTGTGCCATTTAGGTTTATAAAATCATTTTATAAAGTTGAAATTTCAATCAGGGTTCAAAATAGTGAAAACGGGTGAAAAATCACAAAATTTCATCATGTCCAATCAGTCGCCCTAATTCGGCCGACTGAACTACACAGTTTGGCCTGCCGGTCGGATGACTCCGGCCTGCCGAACACGAAGTTCGGCCTGTCGATCTGGAAAAATTTTAGAATTTTTCAGACACGGGTCTCGGCCTCCCTAAGCCCAAATCTTCAATTTCAACCTACTTTCTCAATTCTCAGGCTTTGGTAATGATCATAAATAATAGAAAAATATAATAGATTACCTTTTAATGCATTAAAACAAGTTTTAAACAAAATTTTCAAATAAATCCAAAAATAGAGAAAAATAGAGAAAAATAAAAAATCTTGATTTAAATCCGTTTTTGATGAAACAAAGTTTATATTCTAGCTAATCTAAGTTCATCTAACCTAGATTGAAGGTTTTCTAAGCTTAGAAAAGCTTAGATTTCAAAATACAAGAAAATTTGAAAAATTGAAAAAGTTTTGAAATTTAGAAACTAACCTTGAATCGAAGCTTTGATTCGAGTTTGTGATTGCTCAATCGCGTTACCAAGCCTTCAATCCACAATCTCGAAGCTTGAAATCAAATTTTGTTTTGAAATTTTTGAGAGAGAATGAAACTGAGAGAAAGAGAGGAGAGAGAGCGAGAGAGATGAGCGAGAGAAGAGAGAGAAAAATGAGTTAAAGAGAGAGAGTGAGTGACATAAATAGAGGAAGAGAGGGAAAATCAGTTAAACAAAATCGTGTGCAACAACACACTGTTTTCAAATAAAAGCTACTTAGTATATAACAAATAATTTTATTAGAATTTAAAATAAAAATTAAAATAATTCAAAGTAATTAAAAATCATCAAAAGAATAAAATAACATAAATTTTAAAATTTCACAAAATGATCAAATTAAGTTTAAAATAATCATTATAGCACACTAATTCACCATTTTACATTCTAATAACACTTAATTAACTTTGGGGTGTTACAACTCTCCACCCTTAAAAGAAATTTCGTCCTCGAAATTTACAAATCAATTTCAAAGACAAAACAAATGCGGATTCAACTCCCGCATACTTGACTCTAATTCCCAAGTGGCATCATCAACCCCGTGATGCTGTCACACGACCTTAACTAACGAGATCTCATGACAGCGCAAGCTAATCACTTTACGATCGATGATTTGGATCGGCACTTCTTCATACGTCGTATCTTCGTGAATATGTACGTCCTCGAACGAAACAATCTTATCCTGCTCAGGTGGACACTTCTGAAGCATCGACACATGGAATACGTCATGAACATGCAAAAGTTTCGAAGGAAGGTTGAGTCGATAAGCAACCATACCTACACGTTAAGTAATCACAAACGGTCCAACATATCTTGGCGCGAGTTTTCCTTTTACTCCGAATCACGAAATGCCTTTGCAAGGAGATACCTTCAAGAGTACAAAGTCTCCAACCTTGAATTCCAAGGGTCGACGTCTTCTATCTGTGTAACTCTTATGTCGACTCTGAGCTGCTTTCAGTCGATCTCGAATCATAGCGATCTTCTTGTTGCTGTCGCGAATCTCATCCGGTCTAAGAATAACTCTATCTTCTGATTCGGCCCAACACATCGACAATCGACATGGTCGTCCATATAATGCTTCAAACGGTGCCATACCAATACTTGATTGATAGCTATTGCTGTATGCGAACTCCACCAGATGCAAATACTTCTTCTAGTTCGCGTCGAAATCTAATGCACATGCACGCAACATATCTTTGAGAATCTGGATAACTTGCTCAGATTGCCCATCGGTCTGAGGATGAAATGCTATGCTGAAGTTCAAATTCGTGCCCAAAGTCTCTTGGAAGCTCCTCCAATACTTGGCATTAAACCTGGTATCCCTATCTGATGTGATGGACAAAGGAACTCCATGTAACCGTACTATATTTTGCATATATAACTCCCTAAGAATCCTCCTCGAACATGTCGATCTGAATGGAATGAAATAAGCTAACTTCGTCAATCTGTCGACCACGACCCAAATCGCATCGTGCCGCTGCTCTATCCTTGGCAATCCAGAAAGAAAATCCATCGTCACATGTTCCTATTTCCACCTTGGAATAGGAAGTGGCTAAAGCTGACCTGCTGGCTTCTGATGCTCGGCTTTTACCTGAAGAAAAATCATACATTTGGCCATGTATTCTTGAATGTCTTGCTTCATACCTCTCCACCAATAATGCCTCTTCAAGTCACGATACATCTTCGTGCTTCCTGGATGAATGGCAAACTGAGACTTGTGAGCTTCGTCCATTATAGCCTTCGTCACTTCTGCAATTGCTGGAACCACTAGATGCTCCCCGAAGTACAACGATCCATCTGCATGTATCCTCCATTCTTTGAACTGTTCTCCGTTCTGAATTCGCGTCCATATTCCCTGAAGATGCTGGTCCTGCTACTGGTTCTGCTTCACCGTCTGAATGAGAGCTGGGGTCATCTCCATGTGGTACACCAAAACACGATCGTAGTGTTCATGATACTGTAGCCTGAACTCACTTACTGTTGCATCCCTTTTTCAATCTTCAAGAGCCAAACATGCAAGTATCCCTAAAGACTTTCGACTGAGCGCATCTGTGACGACGTTAGCTTTCCCGGGATGATACTACAATGCAAAATTGTAATCCTCCATGTATTCCATCCATCTTCGCTGCCTCAAGTTCAAATCCCTCTGAGTAAACAAATACTTCAAACTCTTGTGGTCAGAGAAAACCTGAAATGTCGCTCCATACAGATAACATCTCCAAGTCTTCAACGCATAAATCATAGCTACAAGCTCCAAATCGTGAGTAGGGTAATTTCTCTCGTGAGGTTGTAACTGTCTCAATCTGTACGGTACTACACGTGCATGCTACATTAATACACACCCAAGTCCATATCCTGAAGCATCCGCATAAACCTTGTACGGCTCCTCACTGCTGGGAATAATCAATACTGGTGTTGAAGCTAATCGATTCTTCAATTCCTGAAAAGCGAACTCACATTTTTAGTTCCACTTGAATCTGACATTCTTCCTAATCAATCTTGTCAACGATGCTGCTACCTTCGAGAAGTCCTTCACAAATTTTTTGTAGTATCCTGCAAGTCCCAAGAAGCTGCGAAGCTCTACCACATTCCTCGGTCGTTCTCAATCCACTATGGCTTCTATCTTAGACAGATCCACCGAAATACCATGCTCGGAGATGACATGACCTAAAAATTTGACCTCTATTAACCAGAATTCATACTTTTCTTTCTTGGCATACAACTGGTGTTCTCGTAGAGTCTGAAGCACGATCTTGAGATGCTGCTCATGCTCCTCCCAAGTCTTAGAATAAACCAAGATGTCGTCGATGAACACGATCATAAACTGATCCAAGTAAGGCCTGAATATTCTATTCATCAAATCCATGAAGGCTGCTGGAGCGTTCGTCAATCCAAACAACATCACCAAAAATTCAAAATATCCATACCAAGTCCTGAAAGCTGTCTTAAGAATGTCCTCTTCCTTAATCCTAAGTTGATGATATCCTGATCTCAAGTCTATCTTCGAGAAGTACCACGAGCCTCCCAAATGATCAAACAACTCATCGATCCAAGGCAAAGGATACTTATTCTTCACCGTGACCCGATTCAACTATCGATAATCTATGCATAATCTAAGAGTCCCATCATGTTTCTTTGCAAACAAAACCGGTGCTCCCCATGGGATGTGCTATTTTGGATGTATCCCTTATTAGCAAGTTCCTGAAGCTGCTTCCTGAGTTCCTTCATTTCTACCGACGCCATCTGGTAAGGTGCTATAGAAATCGATGCTGTTCCTGGAAACAATTCAATACCAAACTCAATTTCCTGATGAGGTCGTAATCCTGGTAGCTCGTCGGGGAAGACATCCTCAAATTTGTCTACCACTAAAATCACTGCATGTCCTTTCAAAGTACTAGGCTTTCCCTCTAAATTCATGAGAAAGGCATAGCAAGCTGCATTATTTCGCCCTCCGAGACATGCTCTTACAAGACACTCACTCATCAATCGATCACCACCACCCTGGTAAGTGATCACTGTCCCCTTATTAGACACTAGAGGTTACTTTCCTAAGTTGGCAGTCCATTACTGTACTGTATCTAGATAACAAATCCATCCCTAGGATTACATCATATGATCTCATGGGGATTATAATCAAATCACTTTTCAAAATCTCATCCCCGATCTTTATTTTACAAGCTTTACAAATGTTATTCACACACACCCACCCCAAGGGTGAAGCTATAACTAAGGGTTCATCAAACTCTTCTATTTCTAATCCTAAGGCATGTATAAAAGAGCTCAAAATGAGAGAATGAGTGGCACCAGTATAGAATAACATGTGCTAAAGACTGAGAAACCATAATCATACCATCGACAACCGCGTTACTAGTCTGGACATCTGAACTCCTTGATGTCATCATGTGAACCTGTACTGGAGCTTTCCCCTTTCCTCTACCAACATTACTAGATCCTGGGTTAACTGGTCGATATTGCTGCGATGATGGCGACTGCACACTGGTTGTACTCGATGCTCGGTATTGAGGCATGTTACGCTGAAAGTTCTACAGTTGGTGTCCTTGCGTTGAATATGGCAGTTGCTGAGGAGAGAACTGATGGAATGGAAGCTGAGGGTATTGCTGAGGCTAAGGTAGAGTCTAAAGCTAAGGCTGACGACTAGCTCCTTCTCCAGTCTGGAATCCTAAGCGAACACTCCTGATCAGGCAATTCCTCTTGATGTGTCTTGGTTGCTGACAATAGTGACAATGGAAGCTGTAAGGGTTGCTATGCCCACTGCTGGATGAACTGCTATTGCTGCTGTTCATGCCACCCTGCTTGTTCTTTCCCGAAGTTGGTCGACTACTGATGCTCCTCTGTGGTCCTCTTGACGTCTTGGCTCGATTCTCACAATACTGCACGTAATCACTCTCCACTGATATTGCTGATGACACAAGCTCTCCAAAGTTCCTGAGTCGCAGAGCAACTATCTGTCATCGAATAGGGGCTTTGAGTCCATCCTGGAATTTGATGCACTTCTCACGCTCCGATGCCACTACAGATGGAGCAAACCTGGCCAATTCATTGAACTTTGCTTCATATTCCTGAGCTGGCATATCACCCTGCTGCAACCTATAGAATTCTGCCGCCTTTTGATCCCTGTATCCCTGCAGAAAGTAGCGATCGTAAAACAGCTCCTCCAATCTATCCCAACTGATGTTACCATCGTTCTCCAGGTGTTTAGCTTGCTTCCACCAAGTATTAGCATTGCCTTCAAACTTATATGCCGCGAACTCCATGCGATACTCCGCTGGCACACCAAGAGTATCTAGATGCTTCACGATCGAATCTAGCCAATACTCCACCACCTGTGGGTCCCCGATTTTGTCAAAAGTCGATACAGATGCATGTCGAAACTCCTTAAAGTACGAATGCCGGCGACTAGCCTTGGAATCATCAGGCCTTGCCCTAGCTACCATTTGCTGAACTACAGCAAACATAGCCCTCATCATGCCTTCATCATTTTTGAACTCGGCATTAGTTGTCGAACATAGTCTAGGTGCCATTCTCTCACTTCTGAAAACAAAATTTGGACTGTCAGTGGTATTTCATTGTCGTACCTATATGTGCACAATTCCCAAGGTTCATAACCGTGAGCTCTGATACCATTCTGTCATGCCCCGGGGTACGGGAGGTAACGTGGTGGATTAATTAGGTTAATTAAATAGGAATTTAGTTAAAAATTGGGTTTTAGGAATTAAATTTATAAATAAAAAAATGATAATTTTAAAATCGTTTATTTAAAGCAAACGGTTATAATATTCGAACAAATAAAATAATAAAATAAAATAAGAGATAAGGAAACGACAAAAATAATAAAAACATAGGGTGAGGCGAGAATGGGTCCCATTGGCCCACTTCTTGTGCAAACACACAGTACTAATAATATCGTAATACAACCACAGTCCAAAATAAAAGAAAAAGTTAAGATTTTACATGTCTTGAATTGTTGTACTACAACCTACCCAAATCTTCTATTGGTCGCAAGTCCGGTCAGCGGACTCTTCTCTGATCCTAAGCTGATATCCACCTAAGGGGTAAGATTTTAAAACAAATAAAATGTGGACGAAAGGCTCAGTAGGACTATAATTTGAAAATATTTAACTTTAAAAGAAATTTCATTAATCAAATAAATACATAGAAAATGAACTAGAGTAAATAAATAAATAGATAGAAATTTAATAAAAACTTTATCTTACCAAAATAGTTTAAATAGGTCGACCAGAAAAATACCATTTTCTTTTCCTAGACAAACCATATATAAGTCACCACCATAGTGGCCCAGCTGGGTTTCGAGACCTGCCTCCAAGGTCGCATACTACACGACCCGATCTCTGATATGGCATCATGCTCCAAAATATATATATATATATACATATATCTTTTCATGATTATTAAAATCTCATTTTACCAAATATGATCATTTACATTCATTATGAGGTTTATTATAAAAATCACCTCAATTCTACCATTTATGAAATCAGTAAATAAAGATCATTTTTCAACCAATCATTGAAAATATTTTTGTTAAAAATTCACTCGAGGCCAAAAAATTTAAAATGGGCTACCAAAGAAGGGGTAGAAGTCCTACCTCAATACTTATGCCAGTATCCCACACCGTAATCCCGGTCCGCTATACGTTAGCTCTGTGGATCCACGCAAAGCCTTAAATAAAAACTAGGTCTATTAGTATCTAACCCGAGATATCCTAGGTTATTAAATCATCTCATGGTGTCCTAGTGTGCCATTTAGGTTTATAAAATCATTTTATAAAGTTAAAATTTCAATCGGGGTTCAAAATAATGAAAACGGGTGAAAAATCACAAAATTTCATCATGCCCGGTCGGCTTGTCGGTCGCCCTGATTCGGCCAGCCGAACTGCACAGTTCAGCCTGCCGGAGGTCTAAGTCCAGTCAGTCGAATTTTCTCAAGTTTGGCCTGCCGGTTGAATGAATCTGGCCTACCAGTAGAATGAATCCGGCCTACCAAACATATGAATCCAACCTGTCGAACATGAAGTTTGGCCTGCCGATCTGGAAAAATTCTAGAATTTTCTTGGCACGGGTCTTGGCCTCCCTGAGCTCAAATCTTCAATTTCAACCTGCTTTCTCAATTCTCAGGCATTGGTAATGATCATAAACAATAGAAAAACATAATAGATTACCTTTTAACGCATTAAAACAAGTTTTAAACAAAATTTTCAAATAAATCCAAAAATAAAGAAAAATAGAGAAAAATGAAAAATCTTGATTTAAATCTGATTTTGATGAAATAAAGTTTATATTCTAGCTAATCTAAGTTCATTTAACCTAGATTGAAGGTGTTCTAAGCTTAGAAAGCTTAGATTTCAAAATGCAAGAAAATTTAAAAAATTGAAAAAGTTTTAAAATTTAGAAACTAACCTTGAATCGAAGCTTTGATTTGAGTTTGTGATTGTTTAATCGTGTTCTTGAGCCTTCAATCCACAATCCTGAAGCTTGAAATCAAATTTTGTTTCGAAATTTTTGAGAGATAATGTGAGAGAGAGAATGAAACCGAGAGAAAGAGAGGAGAGAGAGCAAGAGAGATGAGCGAGAGAGGAGAGAGAAAAATGAGTCAAAGAGCGAGAGTGAGTGAAATAAATAGAGTAAGAGAGGAAAAATCAGTTAAACAAATCCAAGTGCAACAACACACTATTTTCAAATAAAAGCTACTTAGTATTTAACAAATCATTTTATTAGAATTTAAAATAAAAATTAAAATAATTCAAAGTAATTAAAAATCATCAAAAGAATAAAATAACATAAATTTTAAAATTTCACAAAATGATCAAATTAAGTTTAAAATAATCATTATGGCACACTAATTCACTATTTTACATTCTAATAACACTTAATTAACTTCGGGGTGTTACACTGATAGGTCGAGTAAGAAGATCGATCTTCATCTCTAGATATAGATGAGTGTGTCGAGATGAAGGTTGAGTCGATTAAAGTCTGATAGCTCAAGTGACTTCAGTCCTAAAGGACAAATGTCTTTGTGCCAGGGAACCACTGATAAGCAAACACTTGTCCATGACATGCAACAAGAAGGAACAAGTGCATAAATACGAATCCTGAAATAAAGGCAAAGAAAAGGAAAGGAATAATGAACATTCAAATTGGGCATTACCCAGAAGGGAAAATTAGATGAAATCCTAAGCTCACAAAAGAATATGATGTTTTTCAAATCTGATCTTTGTCCTACAATCATCATATTAGGGTAAATCAAGCATAAATAGGACATGATGTTGGAATAAAATATAAAAACACAACGGAAGGATCGGATCGTTAACAAACAAAATTTTTTTGAAAACTTTGTTTATTGGGAATAGATATATAATTTTAATTAATAATAGAAAGCTTTGGAAATTTTACTAATCTTTTCAAAGACTATCAGGATATCCTAGCTTTCCTCTTTGCCACCATAATCTTCTAAGCTAAGCCTCCACACCAATGGAAAGACGAGTGGGTGTCAAACTATAATAATGAATTAACCTCACACTTTTTTGAATCTACTATATACTCAACATATGAGATAGCAGATCTTTTTTTAAGAGAAGAACTCTTAGTTTTTTCTCTCTGTGAAAGTTACATGAAAAATTTAATCTATTGAGATAACTATTATTTCTCCATTTTTATATCTGAGTAGTTAGTTATTTTTTTAATTAATTTTAAATTTGAAATAACCACCATATCAGATATATGAGGAAGGGATATACTCTACACTCCTTATCCTTTTGTTTTTTTTATTATTAAAATTTGAATTATGATTCTTATTAATATATATATGTGTGTATGTGTGGATGTACTCTATATCGTTTTTCTTTAATATATATATATATATATATATAATAGTTTAAAGGTAAACAAAAAAAAACCAATGAATTTGTAACGAATTCGTTAACCTATATATATATATTAATATATATATATATTAAAATTTAAAAATAAATCACGTTTATTTAAGAATATATTTTAAATTAATCAATTAATTAATTAACTAATTTTCAGTTAAATTGTGACAACATTTATCATATTACATTATGTGCCACAAAGAACATTTTTTTGTGTCACATTAATAATTTAAGTGTGAAATAATTAATTCAAAATTCAATAATTTCAAATTAAATATGTATAATTCATTCTACGCATTAAATCTAATATAGTGTCATAGAGGTGGCATTGGGGACCTATGGATCTATACCCCAAACTCTAATAAATTTGACAATTAATCAAACTCTTTAATTAAAATGCCAAATTTATTAGTTTCAGTGTTACTCCACTAAAAACCTGAAACTGAACTTTTGAGATTATAGTGTAATTACTTAAAGAAATTAGCGAATAGTCTATTGATATAATCATTATATATAAGTCAATCCTCTATAAATAGTTCTTAATAAGAGCTAGGTTTAATTTTCATTTACCTTTCTTATTATATCTTTATCCTTAAGTTCCAATAATTTTCTAATGAATAGTTAATTCATAATCTTATTATGAATGAGCACTCTACTGTTCAAACTTTGAATCATCACTCAAGAGAACTATTTTTCTAACTGCCATAAGGAAGGAATGGATTTCATATCTGTATAATATTATTTCCAGCCATTTATTACCTTATGTTTACAAGATGCTAAGTTATGATTTGTATTTAGACAAATCTTACCATGCAAGTCAAAAAATATAATATCATAAATAGGAGTCTAATAAATACTCAAGATTTAGACTATCAAATATACGATCACCATAGTGATAAATTTGAATACTCTATTTGTAACGGATGATTATTAAAGATTCATAATTTATCTGGTCTAGTCCTATATAATTTCATTATATAAAGTACCTCCAATCCAATGTCTCTACATTAATAGTCTAGACAATGACTATTTCATTCTAAATAAAATTGGACCGTACTTATAATATTTAATTAAAAATCCCAAACTTTAATTAATTATTACGGACTATTTAGATTTTATCTATAAATTTTATCCCTAAGGGTAAACACTTATATGCTAAATTAATAGTCACATAAATAATCTTGTAATTTTCTTGATGTTTATAAATGTATTCATAACACATATAAGCAACCAAAATCATTATAAATGTCACTTTAATTATTTATTAACAATATGTACAATGTCACAGCTTTTAAGGCACCAAACCCAACACATGAAACCTAAGAAAAGTAATCCTTCTCTTTCTTCTACAATTCTAGTTTCTACTCTTTCTTCTTTTCATGTTCCCAAAAACATCTCCACCATTGTTTAGCTGACTGGAATGGTTGGAGTGTCTCAATTTTGCAGGCCAACCCCTAGTAGCCTCCACATAGAGGAGCTTCAAAGATCACAGTGGAGAGCAATGGAGCAGGTATAGGAAAATTGACATTTGGAATTTCACTTCAACACTTGTGCTTTGTCTCTCATTTGGTCTTAAAAACATTAAAATGTTACAAATTACACCATAAACTATTATCCTTATCCTATGTTTGGCCTGTCTGTAAAGAGAAAACAAACGCTTAAAACTCAATGAAATCAATTGTGTAAGCCTCATGTTACTTTTTAATCCAAGGTATTTTAAACAAATCTTGCCTGTAAGATCTAAGCATATGAGTGTCACAAGATTGATTTCATTAAGCTTTTGAATGATTTTTGTAACTAAGTGGCCAAATATTGGACAAAAGCATAATTTTAAGATGCAATTTACAACCTTTTATAGTTTAGAGAATAAAATAGAATAAAAAAAATTTGGACACCAAGAGTAAAATTAAATCAAAACAAATTAATAGGAGTTTTCTATAGTAAGGCATTCCTACCATTATTACATGTTTGTAAACATTAATTGAAATTACATCAAAATAATAAAGTCTTTTTAACGGTCAAAATAGTGTGATAGGTCATTGTTGCAGGTATAGTCTAGTGGTAAATATTCACCCTACTCTACCAAAAGATTAAGATTTTGAATCCTCCCATCCAAATTTTTTTTAAAAAAAGCAGTGTCGTTAACAAAACCAAGTAAAATAATCCATATTAATAATGTCAAAACTTAGAATGTCTCATAAGCCATCTCTTGTGTTTTGTCATGCCCCTAAGGTATGGGAGGTGACGTGGTGATTTCATTATGTTAATTAAATAGATATTTAGTTAAAATATGAATTTAAAAATTAATAAATTTTTATAAAAAGGTGATGATTTTAAAATCTTTTTAAAACAAACAATTATAATATTTAAACAAATAAGAATAACAAAATAAACAATAAGGAAATAATGATTAAGAAATAAGGAGAAACGAGAATGGGTCCCACTAACCCACATCTTGTGCACACACGTAGTACTGACAATATTAAATTACAACCACAGTCCAAAATAAAGAAAGAGAAAGTTGAAGTTATACATGCCTTGATTTTAAATTTAAATAACCTACTGGGTTTTTCTACTGTTCGAATGTCTTGTCTAGAGACTCTTCTCCAATCCTAAACTGAAATCCACCTAAAAGGGGAGAAAGTTTAAAACAAATAACATGTGAGCGAAAAGCTTAGTAGAACTATGTGCAATAAAACATTTTATTTTAAAAGAAAATCTCTTCATTCAAGAAATTATTTAAAAGATAAACCTGAATAAAAGAATAAAAAAAATTCAATAAAATTAATTCTTACCAAAATCGTTTATTGGTCGACCAGAAAGAATATCATTTTCTTTTTCCTGGGCAAACCACATGTAAGTTATCACCGTAGTGGCCCAGCTAAGTTTCGGGACCTGCCCCCAAGGTCGCACCCTTACGACCTGATCTCTAATATGGCATCATGCCCTTAAATATATTCATATATATCTTTCTATAATTATTAAAATCTCTTTTTACCAAATATAATCATTTACATTTATTATGAGGTTAATTATGAAAATCACCTCAATTAACCATTTATAAAAAAAATGCCGATGAAAACCCTTTTCAATCACTCATTGAAAACATGTTTGTTAAAAATCTTTTTTAAGGCCAAAACATTTAAAACTGGCAACCAAGGAAGGGGTAGAAGTCCTACCTCAATACTCATGCCAGTGTCACACACCACAATCCTAGTCCGCTACACGTTAGCTCCGTGGAACCACAAACAACCTTAAACGTACAATAACTAAGTCTATCAGTATCTAGCTCGAGATATCTTATGTTACTAAATCATCTTATGGTGTCCTAGTGTGTCATTTAAGTTTATAAAACCATACCATGATGTTAAAATCTTAATCGGGGTTCAAGAAAGTGAAAACAGATGAAAAATTACAAAATCTCACCATGCCCGGTCGGCCTGTCGGTCGCCCTAATTTGGCCAGCCGAACTGCACAATTTAGCCTGCCGGAAAGCCAGGTCTAGTTGGTCAAACTTTCCCAGGTTTAGCCTACCAGTTGTATGAATCTGGCCTGTCAAACGTATGAATCTGGCTTGCCGAACACAAATTTCAGCTTGCCAATTTGGAAAAGTTCCATAATTTTTCAAGCACAGGTTCTTGGCCTTCTAAGCTCAAATCTTTAATTTCAACCTGTTTTTTGAAATCCTAGGCATGGGTGATGATCATAGTTGATAGAAAAACATAGTAGATTACTTTTTAATGTATTAAAATAAGATTTAAACAAAAATTTTGAAAAATCTTGAAAATAGAGAAAAATAGAGAAAAATAAAAAATCTTGATTCAAACCTGTTTTTCTTTAATCAAAACTTAGATTCGAGTCATTCTAAGTTTCTCTAACTTAGATCAAAAGTTTTCTAGGCTTAGTAAAGCTTAAATCTCAAAATGCAAGAAAAATTAAAAAATTGGAAAAGTTTTGAAAATTTGAAAACTAACCTTGGATTAAGCTTTGAATAGTGCTTTCAATTGCTCAATCGAGTTCTCAAGCCTCTATTCCATGAAGCCAAAGCTTGGGCATGAATTTTAATTCAAAAGTTTGAGAGAAAAAGGAAAGAGAAGGAGAAAAAGATATGTACGGGAGAGAGAGTGAGAAAGAGAGATTGAGCGTGAGAGAGGAGAGAGAGGCGAGAGAATGAAGAGAAAAAGGGGGAGTGAGAGATTAAATAGAGGAAGAGTTGGATGAAACCAGTGAAGGAAAACCATGTGTAGCACATGGTTTTTCAAATAGGATGTGTTTGGCGTTTGACAAAATTGTTGTTTTCAAAATTTAAAATAACAATTAAAAATAATTAAGAGTAATTAGAAATCATTAAAATAATCAAAATTAACATCAATTTAGAAATTTCACAAAATGATCAAATTAAGTTTAAAATATTCATTATGGCACACTAGTTCACCATTTTACACATTAATAACATTTAATTAATTTCGGGGTGTCACAACTCTCCACCCCTAAAAGAAATTTTGCCCTCAAATTTTACAAATTGATTCAAAAACAAAACAAGTGCGGATACAGCTCCCGCATACTCAAATCTAATTCCCAGGTGGCTTATCAACCCCGTGATGCTGCCACATGACCTTTACCAACGAGATATCATGACGACGCAAATTAATCACTTTTCGATCAATGATCTAAGTTGGCACTTCCTCGTATGTCGTGTCTTCTTGAATCTGCATATCATGAAACAAAACTATTTTATTCTGCTCAAGCAGACACTTCTGAAGCATCGACACATGGAATACATCATGAATATGAGAAAGTTTAGAAGGAAGGTCAAGTCAATTGGCAACCATACCAACACGCTGAGTAATCTTGAATGGTCCAACATACCTTGGTGCAAGCTTACCACTTACTTCGAATTGCATGATACCTTTACGAGGCAATACCTTTAAGAGAACAAAATCACCTACCTTGAATTCTAGGGGCTGACGTCTCCTATCAGTATAACTCTTCTATCGACTTTGAGCTACCTTCAATCGTTCTCGGATTATGGCGACCTTCTCATTACTATCATGAATCTCATTTGGCCCAAGAATAATTCTATCTCTCGGTTTAGCCCAAAACACTGGTGACCAACATGGTCGTCCATACAATGCCTCAAACAGTGCCACGCCAATGCTCGCTTGAAAGGTGTTGTTATACGCAAACTCTGCCAGATGTAAATACTTCTTCTAGTTCCCGTTGAAGTCCAACGCAAAAGCACGTAACATGTCTTCAAGAATCTAAATGACCCGCTCAAATTGCCCATCGGTCTAAGGATGAAATACGGTGTTAAAATTTAAATTCATGCCCAAGGCTTCCTGAAAGCTTCTCTAGTACGTGGTATTGAATTTGGTGTCTCTATCTGATGTGATGGATAAAGGAACCCCATGCAATCTTACTATATTCTGCAAATACAATTCCCCAAGAACCTTTCTTGAGCATGTCAACTTGAATGGAATGAAATGCGCTGATTTCATTAAACTGTCGATCACGACCCAAATCGCATCATGTCTTTGCTCCGTCCTCAACAATCCAATAAGGAAATCTATCGTGATGTGTTCCCATTTCCACCATGAAATAGGAAGTGACTGAAGCTGACCTACTAGCTTTTGATGCTCGGCTTTCACCTGAAGACAAGTCATACATTTGGCCATGTATTCTCGTGTATCTTTCTTCATACCTCTCCACCAATATTGCCTCTTTAGATCACGATACATCTTTGTGCTCCTAGGATGAATAGCGAATTGGGTCTTATGGGCTTCATCCATCACGGCCTTTGTTACTTCTGCAATTGTTGGAACTGCTAGGCTCTCCCTGAAGTACAACGATCCATCTGTATGTATCCTTCATTCTTTGAACTGATCTCCATTCTAAATTCGAGTCTAGATTTCCCGCAGATGCTGATCTTGCCATTGATTCTGTTTCACCATCTGAACGAGAGCTGGGGTCATCTCCATGTGATACATCGAAACTCAATCATAGCCTTCATGATACTATAGCCCATATTCACTTACTGTTGCATCCCTTTTCTAATCTTCAAAAGCCAAACAAGCGAGAATTCCTGAAGACTTCCTACCGAGCACATCAGCGACCATGTTAGCTTTTCGAAGATGATACTACAGTGTAAAATCATAATCCTCCATGTATTCCATCCACCTTCGCTGCCTCAAGTTCAAATCCCTCTAAGTCAACAGATACTTCAAACTTTTGTGGTCGGAGAAAACCTAAAATGTCGCCCCGTATAGATAACATCTCTAGATCTTTAGCACGTGAATCACCACTGTGAGTTTCAAGTCATGCATAGGATAATTCCATTCATGGGGCCATAGCTGTCTCGATTCGTACATTACCACGCATCCATGTTACATCAACATGCACTCAAGTTCGCGTCCTGACGCATCTGTGTAAACTTCATATGGCTCGTCACTGTTGGGGATAATCAACACTAGGGCTAAGGTCAACCGCTTCTTCAATTATTGAAAAGCGAGCTCACATTCTTCATCCCACTCGAACCTGACATTTTTCTTGATCAATCTTGTTAATGGCGCTGCTACCTTCAAGAAATCTTTCACAAATTTCCTGTAATATCCTGTGAGTCCTAAGAAACTATGGATTTCTGCCATATTCCTTAACCGTTCTGACTCCACTATGACTTCTACCTTAGACGAATCCACTGAAATTCCATGCTTAGAGATGACATGACCTACAAATTTGACTTTCGTCAACCAAAATTCACACTTTTCCTTCTTAGTGTACAACTAGTGTTCCTACAGAGTCTGAAGCACAATTTTGAGATGTTGTTCATGCTCTTCCCAAGTCTTAGAGTGGACCAAAATATCGTCGATGAACACGATTACAAACTGATCCAGATAGGGCCTGAATATCCTGTTCATTAAGTCCATGAAAGCTGCCAGGGCATTTTTCAGTCCAAACAACATCACCAAAATTTAAAGTGTCCATACCGAGTCTTGAAAGCTGTTTGAGGATGTCTTCTTCCTTAATCTTGAGTTGATGATATCCTGACCTTAAATCTATCTTTGAGAAATACTATGAACCTCCCAACTGATCAAACAACTCATCGATCCTGGGCAGCAGATACTTGTTCTTCACTGTGACCCCATTTAGCTGCCTATAATCTATACATAACCTGAGGGTTCCATCATGCTTCTTCACGACAAAACCGGTGCTCCCTATGGTGATGTGTATTTTGGATATATCCTTTATCAACAAGCTCCTAAAGCTATTTCCTTAATTCTTTCATTTCTATTGGCGCCATCCAGTAAGGTGCTATAGAAATCGATGCTGTTCCTGGAAGAAACTCAATATTAAACTTGATTTCTTGATGCAATGGTAGTCCTAGCAACTCGTCAAGGAAGACATCTTCAAATTCCTCTACCACTAGGATTGTTACATTTCTTCTTGGCACTGGGCTCTCTTTCTAGATTTGTAAGGAAGGCATAACAAGCTAAGTTTTTCCGCCTTCCAAGACATGTCTTCACGAGGTGCTCACTCATTAGCTAATCACCACCACCCTGGTAAGTGATCGCCGTCCCCCTATCAGACACTAGGGTCACTTTCCTAAGTTGACAGTCTACAACTGCATTAAATCTGGACAACCAATCCATCCCTAGGAATATATCATATGATCTCATGAGGATTACAATCAAGTCACTTTTCAAAATCTTATCCCCAATCTTTGTTTTACAAGCTTTACAAATACAGTTTACAAATAACCGCCCCAAGGGTGAAGCTATGACTAGGGGTTCATTAAATTCTTCTATCTCTAATCCCAAGGCATGTACAAAAGAACTTGAAATGAGAGAGTGAGGGGCATTGGTATCGAATAAAACATGGGCTAGTGACTGAGAAACCAAAATCGTACTATCAACAACAGTGTTACTAGTCTGGGCATCTGAACTCCCTGATGTCATGGTGTATACCTGAACTAGAGCCTTTCCTCTTTCTCTACTAACACAGCTTGGTCCTAGATTAGTCGGTTGATATTGCTGCGATGGAGTTGACTGCACACTAGATGTACTCGATGCTCGATACTAAGGGGTGTTGCTTTGGAAGTTCTGCGGCTGATGTCCTTGTGCTGGATATGGCAGCTACTGGGGGGAAAATTGATGGAATTATAGCTGAGGGAACTACTGAGATGGTGGTAGGGTCTAAGGCTGAGGTTGGCGACTAGCTCCTTCTCCGACCTGAAGTCTTAGGTGAGCACTCCTAATCGGGCAATTCCTTTTGATATGTCCCAACTGCTGGCAATAGTGGTAGTGGAAACTATAGGGATTATTGCGCCCGCTGCTGGATGAGCTACTGTTACCACTGTTCACGCTACCTTGCTTGTTCTTTCCCAGAGTTGGTCGACTATTGGTGCTCCTCCTACTACTCCTTTGTGGTCCTCTTGACATCTTAGCTCAACTCTCACAGCACTGCGCGTAGTCATTTTCCACTAATATTGCTGCTTACACAAGTTCTCCAAAATTCCTAAGTAGCAGGGCAACCACTTGTCGTTGAATGGGAGCCTTAAGTTCTTCTTGAAATTTGATGCACTTCTCATGCTCCGATGCCACTATAGATGGAGCGAACCTAGCCAGCTCATTAAACTTTGCCTCATACTCCCAAATTGACATATCACCCTGCTGTAATATGTAAAACTTAACCGCCTTCTGGTCCCTATACCCCTGCAGAAAGTAGCGGTATAGAACAATTCCTCAAACCTGTCCCAACTGATGTTACTATCATTTTCCAGGCGTTTAACTTGCTTCCACCAGGTGTTGGCACCACCTTCAAACTTATAAGCTGCAAACTCCACACGATATTCTGCTGGCAAGCCAAGAGTATCTAGGTGTTTCACGATTGAGTCTAACCAATATTCTACCACTTGAGGCTCCCTTTTTTCGTCAAAGGTCGATACAGATGCACGTTGAAATTCTTTAAAGTATGCATGCCGATGACTAGCCTTGAAATCGTCTGGTCTTGCCCTTGTTGCCATCTACCGGAATGCAGCAAACATGGCCCTCATCATGCTCTCATCATTTCCAAAATTGGCGTCAACTGTCGAACGGCGTCTAGGTGCCATTCTCTCACTTTTGAAAACAAAATTTAGACTGTCAGTGGTATTTCATTGTCGTACCTATGTGTGCACAATTCCTAAGGTTCATAACCTTGAGCTCTGATACCATTTTGTCATGCCCCCGGGGTATGGGAGGTGATGTGGCGGTTTAATTATGTTGATTAAATAGAAATTTAGCTAAACATGAATTTAAGAATTAATAAATTATTTATAAAAAGGTGATGATTTTAAAATCTTTTTAAAAAAAACAATTATAATATTTAAACAAATAAGAATAACAAAATAAACAATAAGGAAATAATGATTAAGAAATAGGGAGAAATGAGAATGGATCCCACTGACCCACATCTTGTGCACACACGTAGTAATGACAATATTACAACCACAGTCCAAAATGAAGAAAGAGAAAGTTAAAGTTATACATGCTTGATTTTAAATTTAAATAACCTACTGGGTTCTTCTACTGATAGAATGTCTTGTCTAGAGACTCTTCTCCAATCCTAAACTGAAATCTACCTAGAAGGGGAGAAAGTTTAAAACAAATAAAATGTAAGCGAAAGGCTTAGTAGAACTATGTGCATTGAAGCATTTTATTTTAAAAGAAAATCTCTTCATTCAAGAAATTATTTAAAAGATAAACTTGAATAAAAGAATAAAAAAAATTCAATAAAATTAATTCTTACCAAAATCATTTATTGGTCGACCAGAAAGAATATCATTTTCTTTTTCTTGGGCAAACCACATGTAAGTTACCACCGTAGTGGCCCAGCTAAGTTTTGGGACCTGCCCCCAAGGTCGCACCCTTATGACCTGATCTCTAATATGGCATCATGCCCTTAAATATATTCATATATATCTTTCTATAATTATTAAAATCTCTTTTTACCAAATATAATTATTTATATTTATTATGAGGTTTATTATGAAAATCACCTCAATTAACCGTTTATAAAAAAAAAAGCCAATGAAAACCTTTTTTAATCACTCATTGAAAACATTTTTGCTAAAAATCCTTTTTAAGGCCAAAACATTTAAAACTGGCTACCAAGGAAAGAGTAGAAGTCCTACCTCAATATTCATGCTGGTGTCCCACACCACAATCTTGGTTCGCTATATTTTAGCTCTGCGAAACCACAAACAACCTTAAACGTACAATAACTAAGTCTATCAGTATCTAGCACGAGATATCCTATGTTACTAAATCATCTCATGGTGTCCTAGTGTACTATTTAAGTTTATAAAACCATACCATGATGTTAAAATCTTAATCGGGGTTCAAAACAGTGAAAACAGATGAAAAATTACAAAATCTCACATACCCGGTTGGCCTATCGGTTGCCCTGGTTCAGCCGGCCGAACTGCACAGTTTGGCCTGTCAAAAAGCCAGGTCCGGTTGGCCGAACTTTCTCAGGTTTGGCCTATAGGTCGTATGAATCTGGCCTGCCAAACACAAAGTTTGGCTTGTTGATTTGGAAAAATTCTAGAATTTTCCAAGCATGGGTTCTCGGCCTTCCGAGCCTAAATCTCAAATTTCAACCTGTTTTCTCAAATCCTATGCATGGGTGATGATCGTAGTTGATAGAAAAAACATAGTAGATTACTTTTTAATGCATTAAAATAAGATTTAAACAAAAATTTTGAAAAATCCCAAAAATGGAGAAAATTAGAGAAAAATAAAAAATCTTGATTCAAACCCGTTTTTCTTCAATTAAAACTTAGATTCTAGTCATTCTAAGTTTCTCTAACTTAGATCAAATGTTTTTTAGGCTTAGAAAAGCTTAAATCTCAAAATGCAAGAAAAATTGAAAAATTGAAAAAGTTTTGAAAATTTGAAAACTAACCTTGGATTAAGCTTTGAATCGTGCTTTCGGTTGCTCAATCGCGTTCCCGAGCCTCTATTCCACGAAGCCAAAGCTTGCGCATGAATTTTGATTCAAAAGTTTGAGAGAAAAAGGAGAGAGAAGGAGAGACAGAGAGGAGAGAGAGAGATGCGCGGGAGAGAGAGTGAAAAAGAGAGATTGAGCGTGAGAGAGGAGAGAGAGGCGAGAGAGTGAAGAGAGAAAGGTGGAGTGAGAGATTAAATAGAGGAAGAGTTGGACGAAACTAGTGAAGGAAAACTATGTGTAGCACATGGTTTTTCAAACGGGACGTGTTTGGCGTTTGATAAATTGTTTTGTTTTCAAAATTCAAAATAACAATTAAAAATAATTAAGAGTTATTAGAAATCATTAAAATAATCAAAATTAACATCAATTTAGAAATTTCACAAAATAATCAAATTAAGTTTAAAATATTCATTATAACGCACTACTTCACCATTTTACACATTAATAACATTTAGGGGGTGTTTAGCGTGAGTGGTTCCCACCACAATCTCAGTTATAAACAGTAAAAAGTTCTCACATTCTACAGTAACAATAAAAAAAATTGCTACAGTAAAAAAGTTCTCACATGCTACAGTAAAAGTAGTTCCCACCACTGGTTCCCACCAGTCTTCCAAACACCCACTTAATTAATTTCGAGGCGTCACATGTTTTGAGCTTTGTCACAATCAGTGATTTATTAGGTAGGAAAGATGCTGATTGTGACATCTGACCCCTAGGGTATAAAAATCACTTTCATTGGAATCCAAATACTGATAATACTCTTCTTTTTTTTATTTTTGGCTTTTAAGCTCATCCTCTCTTAGCTTCATTGCAATAAATATGATGAAAACTTGTTGGTGCTGGTGGGGTTTTTAGTCTGCCATTGATAGGCTGGCTGTGAGCTTTGATTACAGAGGTTGAAAGAGAGAGAAAGACTTGCCAATGTTGTTTGCTCACTGAGCTGTGACTTCAGAAACTTATGAACTACACAGATTTTTACTACGTTTGGTGACTTAGCTTTGATCGCAGAAATTACCAGACTTAAGCTCAATGCCTACCACCTCATATTGCTAGTGTTTAATCTAAAATGATTGTTCAAAGCCTTGGGAAACTATTTGTTATATTCCGTTTTAATACCATAAATTAGAGAGAACTGGTCACACAAGATTATTTTTTCTTTCACGACAAATATATACACAAATACATGAACCATAAACAAATTAAGAAAAATGCATGTATGTTTCTATTGCTATATTTATTACTCTATTTGTACTGAATTCTGTTCTTCACGAAGCCTCGTGGTTTTCTGCCAACTGATGCAATAACAACCAACATATTATATGAAAACGACAAATACAAATAACTTATATATATATATACACACATAAATATATAAAGACACACATATATTATGTCTTATATTGAAATAGGTAGGGGTAGAATGTGTAACATTATCCCCTCAAAAAAAAAAAAAAAAAAAAGAATGTATAACAATAGTGTCGTATATAAATTTATTGTCATTAATCAGTTTTACATAGATATAATGTCATATTACACCTTCTATTATTACATACTACATGTTGAACCGGTCATCATCTCTAACCGGTTTTATTTATTTGTTTATATATTTTTCTAAAAGTTGTAATGGGTTTTCTTGTATTTTCATCTTCAACGGGAAAAGAAAGCACCTTTTAACTGTTGGAATAGTTAAGAAAAGGAACCAACAGAGCATGCATGCCAATGTGCATGATCTTTTACCTTTTCATGACAAAATACACATAAATCCCATTAATCTTTTAACTTTTAATATGTAAAACCCTTTTCAGAAAAAGAAAAATAACAAAAGTGTAAAGGCACATGCAGTACTTTCTGTGACCTCTAATAAAACACTAAAATGCTTTTCAATCAAAACTAATACGATTACTTTAAAAATACTCACAACTTGGACCAATCATTTTCTTCTTTGAGGGGATCTTATATAGGAGACTTTTCTTTTCTTTTTTGATTTTAGCTCAAGAAAGCTAAAAACGCAAAAAGATTACCAAAAGTTGGAATCCAAGCACTTCATTACATTTTGATGCATCAATAACAAGCAAAAAGAAGCTAACCATTATCGAAGGGTGGATTATCAGGTAAAAAAGAATATAGCTAAGAAAATTGTGTACAAGTAGAAAAATAGGTCCCCAGTCAACATCACATAGTAAGTACAACATATTCAAATAGAAAATATTATGGTACAGATACAATTTATGCCTAATAAACACCAAATTTATCTGTCTATTTTAACAATCTTTCTTTGGTGCGTGGACAAAATTGAACTTTTGGCTTCTTCCTTTTGTCCTCAGGTCTTTTAATTAAATAAAATTGACCGTTTCATGGTTTATTTCATAACTGAAGACATAGATTTCTAGAAAATGTTTTTGTTAACTATCTAATGACCTAGCTTGTATTTGTCATCTTATTTTTGTATGCCTTGCCTTTTGTACCTCCTTAGCTGCCAGAAGATACCTTATAGCATATCTCTGTTTTTTTTTCTTTTTTCCAAGATTTTGTTTTTTCCTTTATGCATTATTTGTATATTTTTGGTGGGGAGGTTGGATGAGAGGAAAAAGTACCGGACTGCATTCAAAGTTCCATCAGTCTAAGTTATGCTTCAATAGTGCTATGAAAATGACTTTTGCATAAAATAAACATAGCATGTTTGGAAACCGATTTAAACTAAAAAATTATGTTCGAGTATTGTAATGCATTTTGCTTTATACTATAATCACATTGTATAAAGCTTTGTACTATGGATAGTTTAAACTGATGGGTTCAAATGTGTGTGCCGGACATACTAAGTGGGTGTTTGGAAAGGTGGTGGGAACCAGTGGTGGGAATCACGTTTAATGTAATATGTGAGAGTTTTACATTGTAGTAATTTTTTTTATTGTTACTGTAGTATATGAGAGCTTTTTACTGTTTATAACTAAGTTTATGGTGAGAACTGAGTGGTGAGAACCATTGCCAAACACCCTTTAAAACTAAACTTAAACTCTAATGTTCAAGCAAAAAAGAAAAAGAAAAGAAAAGAAATAAAAGATACTGCTGGAAAAATCGTGTAATTTTATATCAGAACCAAATTGACCAAATTCAAAAAAAAAAAGTTTCAAAATCAATAGAAAACTACTTTTAGGGTAATTGCCACTTTAATGTAGAAAAAAAAAATATGCACTTGATTCTTTTTAGCAATTACTTCGAGCTGCCTATACATTTTCCAGTTATTTTGAGAAAAGAAAAAAAATATGTTTGGTAAATGAGTTTAAATACTGTAACATGTGAAAGCTTTACATTGTAGTGTACTTTTATTGTACACTGTAGCATATGAGATACTTATGCTATACACTATAACATATGAGAGCTTTATATTATACACAGTTTAAACTCATGAGTTTGAATCTTTTTGCCAAACATAATGTGGGTTTGTACTTTGAAGATGATATATGGCTTTAGAGTAACAATGAGGCCAAAACAGAATAAAGCAATAAGATAGGCTTTAGGGTAGTCTTCTCAAGTCCTTTCTCCTTCTGTGAGCACTTTTCTTAGGAGTCTCTAGTTGCCTCCCATCTCAACATGATAACACTAACGTTCTTTCTCGAGTTCACCATGGTTTCAATTCCATTTTCATTTTGACCTCAAATTAATTTTAAATTGTCAAATTGCCCCTTTCACCTATACAAAAGAGAAAAATAACATAAATGGAGGGAATAAAAATAATAATAATAGTAATAGTAATAATAATAATAATAATAATAATAATAATAAAATTCAATTAAATTAACAAAAATAAAATAAAAAGTAAAATATATACAAATAAACAAAATTAAATAAAAATATATAGAACACAGTAAAAATATGTGCATTCAAGGATATGAATAACTATTTTCATAGAGTTGTCAGGAGTTTGCTAAGAACTTAAAATTAAGATCATCTTCTATATGACAATCGATAGTTATGATTAGAACTTGCTATATTTTCATAAAAGTTATTTAGCTACTCATATCACATCATGTCGCGGTTTTATATAATTTTATTATATGCAGTGCACTCTTTTTAATCTTGATATATAAACGGTTTTGGTATGGTAGCTCCATTCTCAATGGAAATGACCTGCACTATTTATGCTTAATTAAAGATTTCATACTTTGATTATAATAATTAATTATATATTACTGACTATTTTAATTATCATCCTTAAATATTATCTTTTTGTATATAATATTTATATAAAATATTTTAAGTCACATAGATAATTATAAAATTATAATGACATCCACAAAGTATTCAAAATACATGCATATACATTTAATGAAAGCTCACTTATTTATTTATAAATATGTATTTTACAAAAACATCATATGCATCAAGCATATCCATCCTAATAGAAAGTGTTTTATTTTTTCAATAGAAAAGACAAATATATGATGGGGGAAAAAAAAAAACAAAGAAGAGAATACTGTCTCTAGATATTAACGACCATCACTTCCTAACAACTAAAATAGAAATAATTTGCACAACATTGAAAATGGGCAATTTGGTGAGTGGGAACTAAAAAAGGGACCCATTATCTTTCAACATTAGATTTGTAGAAAAGAACTGATTTTAACCAAATTTGAAGATTTCAAAACATGCATCTGTTGAGATTGATGCGTATAAAGCATGTCATTTTATCCAAATTAGACATTATGACAAAAAAAATATTACATTATTAATAAATAATATTCCTTAATGTTCTCCATTATATATATTGATATGTATGTATGCAAATATCATAAAAGTTCTACTACTTATAAAGTACAAAATCATATATATGAAGAGTTTATAATATAGAGGATATGATTATGTGTACTAGATATAAACTTTGGTTTACAATCACACTACAATAAATTTGAGATTATACGACCCTCAATTAATGACTTTTTCTCAAAAATCGTTGTGATAAGGCAAAAAAACGCAAAAAGTTACGCCTGAGAAGACAAAAACCATCATAGTAGGGTGTGTATCTACCATGACGGTTTTTTAAAAAACCATCGTGGTAAGCTTTGCATACCCTGGCAGTTTTTAAAAAACCGTCATGTTTGAAATAGCATACCACGACGGTTTTTGGAAGAAACCGTTGTAGAAGCTGACTTAAAATCCCTTTTTCCACCTCGACAAATTAGACAGAAATCAAAAACTCAACTTTCAAATATGAACATAGACCCCTTTGAAACTATTACTACCATCCTTCTCTACCTCCACCCTCCTTAATCTCCTTCCTAATTGTAAGTTTTTATTGATAATTAATAAATTGGTGTTGATTTTGTTATTTAATACTTGTTTATTTTATTGTGGATAGGTATAATAAATTTGTTTTATGATGGGTATGTATAATTTGTTTTATGATGGGTGAATGTTTTTGAATTATGATTAGAATATGATAGGTATGTTAGTGATGTGCCCTAGGCCAATTATGTAATGACCACATATTGACTTCATTACATTTGCATTTTATTAATAAAGAGGCATTTTCATTATTATTATTATTATTATTTAATGAATATTAATTCTGCCTAGGGTCATCAAGTATGTGACTTGATAGTAAAACTCTTAGGTGAAAATTGAATTATATTCTCAATTATCCCTAGTCGATCATTATTATTGGGATAATAATGAATGAAGACTAGTATGAAGTTTGACTGATGATTATGTTTTACTAATCATGCGTATGAGATACTAAGTCAACTCATAGATACATATTAGAGAAATGATGTATTGGATCGACTCGCTATGAGAATACTACATGGGTAATTGTCATTAGTGATTCTCAAAACAATAGTATTATCTTAGTCCTCTGACCTGAAATCATCATGGTTTCCTACATGACAGGTTCTATATTTTGATACAATCTAATATTATCTTTAATAGGATGATGGAATGGATTGTTGTTGGATATAAAGTGAATCATGTGAGGAATGTGAGTGGTTAAGAAGGAATTTGTCCCTTATTTATCATGAGAAAGATATCTAAGGGCCCTTCGATAAGTTAGACTAAAGTAAAATGTATGGCCATACTGAAATGAATTGATAAGGGTTATCAATATCAGTCTACTTAAGATCGAGAAATAATATGATTAAATAGTATAAGGATGACATAAACCATGCCTTATATTTAATCAAGGTATCTAGTGACAAAAAGGACTTTAATACTTATTGTGGATTAGGTTATGTCGGATTATTGACATTCGCATAACTTGGGTAATCATAATGTCTTGCTAGAGGCCACTTATGATTTATGGGCCAGAAACAGAATTTCAAGCCCACTACCAACGTTATGTGAACCTACAGGGTCGCACACTTAGAACA
>CAMOHE010039730.1:0-18437 GCA_946598075.1 Artocarpus hirsutus
TTGATTCTGCTACATTTCCACAGTTTTGCCTCTGGGACCACTTCAAAGAGGTGGAGACAATGCAGTTAACTAGATCAATGAACCTTGCTAGATTTGTAGCAGAAATGGTTGTGTCTTTCACGCTTTCAATTGCAGTTTTGAAGTCTGTAGATTTGAATGATATCAGGCAGCTAACTCCGAAAAGGATAATGCACTTTCGGATGCTATTTGAGGCCATGTTTCAGTACTCTGACAAAGTCATATGGAATGTATTTACTCGAGTAGCTGTCGCCCCTGAGCTCGAAAATCTTCGACAAGGGATTGAATTCTTTGTGAAGGATTATCTTCTGAAAGACAATAGAGCCGCCAGTGAAAAGTTCAAGATTCTGAGAAAAGCCCTCAACAATACCGAGGGAGTTCTCATGTGAGATACTTTTTGCTTTCAGGCTCAGATCAAATTTTGTTGTTCCTATTTTAGTTTAGTTGGCGCTAAATTTTTGTCCTTTGTAAGTAATTTATGTCTTTTGATGTATGGTTATCTACCTCTATTGTAGTATAGATAGAGAAATGTGTACTAAAACGCCCTTTTTTCCTATTGGCTATTGCAATCTATATGGGGATGAGGTAACGACCTTGTGTTTCTATGGGCACAAAGTATACAGCTTAGCTGCTCACAGCGCAGCGTTGACAGCCAGACCATTCATCGTGCAATTCATTTAGTCAACTTTCCCCAGGCTCCATTTCAATAGGTTGTATTATTACTATATTATTTCATAATAGTGGTTGCGGACGCCTAATGATAGATGTGAATTATTACAAAGAGCAGAGTTGTATTTCCCGTCCCCATTTAAAAAAGTAAAAAAAATCCCATGATAAATTTATAATTTAGCACCAAAAATCTATGAAAAACAATTAAAAAAAAAAAAGAAAAGCAACTCATTTGTTTTTAACGCCAATTTCATTTTACATTTACCCATCCGATATGATCTTTCATGGATATGATCTTTCATGGATGAGTTTGGGTTGAGTTTTTATAATCTAAGATAATCTCAACTGGTCCACAATATATATATATATATATATATATATTCTATAATGTTTATCATATATATTGTAATTTATGTAAGGTTTTTTATTATTTTGGTATCTTTTATTTTAAGCAAACGTCACATTGGTACTCTGTTGTTTAGAAAATACTAAAATGGTACCCTATAGCTTTTAAAAATTCATTTTGGTACCTGTTGGGATTCGGTAAATCTGAGGGGTGTAACGTGTCAAGATAGTAAAAGTGTCTGGTGTTGAGTTTGGATTGCCCAAAGAGGAAACTTAAGATTTAGAGGTTTCCAAAGGTTGTGAGAGGCTTCTATAAAGTTCCTAAACATTTTGGTAACACTTGCAAAACTCAGAAAGCCTAAAAGGGTATCAAAGGAGGAACTTGATCTCCAACAATGGAGACAAGGAATTTTTTCAAAAAATTTTCAAGTTCAAAGAGCATAAACTTTGAAGAAGAAGAAGAAGAAGAAGAAGACTTTTGAAGCTTTTTGAGAGGGAAAATGGCATAAAATAAATGGGTGTAAGGCTTAATAAGGGGCCTTTATAAGATAGGTTAGTGAACGCTAGAGGTTTGCTCTGAGAGTGGTGCCTCTATGCTCTAACAGCGCATGCAAAACTTCATTCCTTCTGAAGCAAGTGGCATCATGGACTTTTGACATTTGAATTTAATGCTAGCCGAAAATGGTATGCAATTATGGCTATTTTTGAATCTTGCGCTAATCCTCAGGCCTTTTTCTAGGCTTGATGCTCCTAAGGGAGGTTGAATAGGTTGGATTTTCTATTTTTTGAGGCCCGATGCACGTGATACTTCCTTCGCGCAAAGTTTCGCCATTTTCTCTAAGTTTAAGATTCCTGACATATGATCAGAGCATTTTCAAAAATTTGTGCAGGAAGCACTCACGGAGATGTATGTGCGACGTTTCCCATAGTGAGCTCGCAACTAGGACAAAGGCTATATTGACACGAATAAAACCCCTTTGGAGGCACGCTTTGGAGGCACATACTAGGTGCTTTGGAGGCACATCGGTGCTCTATGGCTAGGTTTTCTTGGCATTTTTCACTAAGGAAATGACTTTTAGCCTTGGTCTCGTCACTTTGGGCTGTTCTAAGGCAAAACAAAGGCCTTTTGGGGTATTTTGAAGCAAAAAAGGATTTTTTTGGGTTATTTTTCCCCGTTACCCATATATTCTAGTTTAGTTAACTTCAAAATCCCCCCAAGCAGGAATTGAAATCGAATCAAATGAGCCTGTTTGACTACTTATAGCCTACCAAACCACGAACTATGTGAGTTCCCCAAGTGTGGCTTGAGTCTGTTGTAGGACGAGAATGGTAGGTCTAGGCCTTCGGAAGGGCTTTGTATGAAATCAACCATCAACAGTACCTTGAGCCCCTATTTTACGATGTGAAATTTTCAACTTACCATATTCCTAATGAACACCAAATTATTTCGTGAAAACTATAAAAGAAAATGAATGCAAATAATGTAAAAAAAAAAAAATGAATGCATCCACATATATGCTTTTTTTGTTGAGTTTTGTTCAATATTTTGTTTTGATTTTCTGTTATAGTTTTATAAAATTAATTTGGAATTCATGAATAAAAGGGTAAAAAGGAAATTTCACGTTTAAAAAAAACACAAACTCAAGGTACAAAAACGATATTTTCGAAACTATAGGGTACCCTTTTGATATTTTCCAACAAGATACTAAAGTGATGTTTCTCTAAAACATAGAGTACCAAAATGATAATATTCCTTTGTATAGTTTCATATTAAAAAAACTTTTATTGTTTATACAAACTTCTTTCTAGTTCTAGTGAATGCTAGACAATCTTTTGAAAAGAAGAGATTTATTATAACAGTTTTTATTATAGCTTCTTTGTTAGTGTGACGACCTACCTTTTCGGATAGTCACTTTACATTCATTAAATATCGTTCTTGAACAGTAATCTTACTTACTTAGTAAGAAAATACTGAATTAAATTTTTTTTTCTTTAAACATTCTTTATAATGTACTTAAAAACTATTGCGACTTTTGTCGCCATTCAAGTTGAGGCCTTGCTCAACATTTACTTTTAAAACCATTTCAAATCATTTCTCAAAACTTAATAAGAAACATTTACTAAAACATGACTTAAAACTTAACTTTACAATTAGATAAAACATTTTGTAAAGTATGACTTAACTTTGAAAACATATATTAAAACTCTCATTTTCTTAAAAACTTTGAAAACACTATATTAAATAGTGTAAAACCTTTTCTTTGTGTCGCGGAAGCAAACTGTAATGGTATCTATACCCACATCTTCGCATTTGCCCTCCGTAGTACCTAGTTTCTCTAACGGGTCTCACTGGTCACTCATAAATTACCTACAGCATGAAAAACTTTTTATGAGCTTACGCTCGGTAAGTTCAAACATAACTCACAACATTTAAAACATGCCTTAAAAACTTTTCTCATAAAAGCCTTTTTCTTAAAACGTTTCTTCGTAAACGTTTTTCATAAGCATTTTTCATTAACATTTCTAAAACGTTTTTCATAAAAGCTTTTCATAAAACGTTTAACATCAATCCTCAGAATGTTTGTCTTAAAGCGTCATTTATAGACCTTTTCTTATAACCATGAAATTTTTTTTATAAACCTTTAACATAGAACATTCCTCAGAATGTTTTTTTTATAACATAAAAATGTTTTTTTATAAACATTTAACATAAAACATTTCTCAAAATGTTTTTCATATGCAGTTAACGTAAAATTTTATAATAAGAAATACAAGCAAATTCATAATACATGATTCCAATTATGTTCAATTATGAACTTCAATTATGAGCATTCCTTTTTTACTTTAACTTCTACCTTTCTGTTCTTAACAATCCTTATCTTACTTCAACTTTGCATCCTTTATTCCTTAACTTTCTGTATCTTACTTTAGTGTCCGTACCAATATCATCAATTATGAGATTATAAACATGATGCTTCTCTTATGGAAGACTTGAAATCATCGAACATCGATGTCATGTACCGAACATCTAGGAGGTCAACTTTGACTTTACTTTCATTACCTCATAACAAAGAAGCTGGTACGACACTTTCTTTTTATCTTTATGTTACCTTCTTGTTAACTTTAGAGAGCATGTCCAATGCAATCACATCATATGCAATACACTTGCAATTTATAACTTGTACTATAAAATCTATTGCACAACAGATGCAACTTATTGCATAGCAAATGCAACTTATAACGCATACACATTTTGTATGTCATAACTTATATTTTAAGGCTTATGGCATAACAAATGTAACATATAACGCAATCACATTTTGCAAATTATAATTTTTACTTTGAAACTTATTGCAAAACAAATGCAACTTGATGCATAACAAATGCATCATAAAACTTATAACTTAAATTGTAAAACATTATACATTAACGAAATGCAAAACATACTTTAAATACATTAAAAATCATAACTTGTACTTTTAAAAACATTATGCATATCAATATGCAAATAAACTTTAAACATAAGACTTTGCAAATTCATTGCAAATCTTACATTGAGCCTTTAAAACTTTTGCATAATAAATGCAAACAAACTTTAAAAACAATTTGCATAATAATTGCAAACACATTTGTAAACATATGTATAAGCATTTGAAAGCTATTTACTTCATGCTATAGGTGAGGTCTGAAACTTACCTGTCTATAGCTCTAACATTCTCTATTCCGTTCCTATCTCATTCCTTTTCCTTCCATTGGTCGGCTTCTGTGTCCTGATCATATGATAGCCAACTCATTAATTAACATTCTTTTCATCCATCTATTCGATTGATAATAAAAACATAAACATTAAACATTATTTTTCTCTTAACTTAACTTGGTACTCTATCAGTTTACCCTTCTCTTTACTCAACCTTATAAGCGTTCGGTTTCCCTTTCCTTTACTTAGCTTTGTAACCCACCGGGATTACTTTTATTCTCAAGCGTCCCTTAATTAAATTTTTCATCTCACATGATAGTTTTGTTACTTAACATATTACGAAACATTTTCTGTCTGAGAACATTATGCTAAATCGGAGTGTTCGACTTCGTTCTGGCCATTTTCGTAAAACGGATGTTTTTACCCTTGGCGAGTTTTTTCGTCCATTTCTTAACTTAATAAAACTCATTGCTTACCTGTAACATTTCATTACTTACATAATATGGAAAAATTGCCAATAAAACATTTCCTAGCATCGGGCATTTCAGGTCCATTTTGGCCTTTTTTTCATAAAATGACCATTTTGCCCTTAACATATTTTTCCTTCATTCATTCCTTGACTAACTTTAAATCCTTAAACTTAACATCTATAATACTTACTACCTATAGCAGTATAGAAAACCAATGTTCCTTAGTGAAAACCCAGTTTTTACACAATTTTACGATTTTGGTCCAAATACAAAAATATTTGTATTTATGCTCCTGGAACCAAAAATAATCTTTTTAAACCATTAGTCTCTATTTTTCATGAGGAACATTTTTGCTCAAAGTAGCACATTCAAAATCCTTTGCAAAAATGACATTTTTTCCCTTTAAATTTTTTTCCCAATTTTAGTAAATTCTTGTAAAATTAAAATCTCACAATCAGTTGAGATTTTCGACGAGCTGTTCGTGATATTTAACAGTTTTGTCGAGATCTACAACTTTTATATTTTAACTTTTTCAAAATTACCAGAGGGACTTTTTGGCTGATTTCTAAATCTACTGACAAAGAACTTTTTCTTTCAATTCAGTCCTTGGGGCATTTTTGTAAAAATCCATTTCTAATCAACATTTCTACCATTTCAAGGGCAATTTCAACTCTTATTTCAATCATTTTCATGCTAAATCATTGTTTTTGCAAACTTAGTACGAAAATTACAAAAATAGTACTTTTTACAAAAACTACCATTTTGCACAATAAAACTTAACTTTTCACAACTTTAACATGCCATACATCACATATCCATGAAATATCATCAAATTCATGCTCAAGAACCCACATAGGTTCAAAAGAATAGAAATCAAAACAAAATTTCAAAACTTTGAAACTTAAAACTTATCCAAATAACACTCTTTTGATTTGTAGCCTTCCAAGGCTCCTTGAACTCCCTCTTAGGCTTCATTTTCATGCAAAAACAACATGAATTAATTTCCCCCTTAACCCATGAAAAATCCCTTAAAATCTTGATAAAAAGTTTCGGATTTTACCTTAAAACTTGTTAAAATCCTTGAACTTTGCCTCTTGAACTTAAATGGGGCTATTTTTGCAAGGATATGAAGTTGCAAAATTCTTGGGAGAGCCTCAACCATGGCTGCCGTGAGTCTTGGAGAAGAAGAAGTGAAATTTTGGCTAAAATCAACATTAAATGCATATTTATCCAATGGGTGACTCATGGTAATTTATTGGGCTACCATGTGGCAATATGTGATTGGGCCACCTTTCTTGGCTTGGTGGCCCAATAGAATTCAAGTGGGTGTCCACTTTGTGGGGCCTGAAAATTTACACAGTGTAATTTTTCATCACGTAATATTTTTCTTGTACTGCCTTGGCCACATCAGTATACTTTCTATCCTTAGATTGTATAAAAATATTTAACTTATTTTTCATTCACTTTTGGAGGCCAATCATGACATTTTTCGTATCTACGTTTTCATTTAGCAGTATACTTGTATTGCATCAGCCTCTATTTTACACTGCATTATTCTAATATTGTAAAATTTTTCATGTTATTATTCAGTATTTTTCCTTAAACTGTATTCTTCGTCTTTCTTCGTCTCAATATAATCCTTAACTTAATGCATTTTATGCATTAAAAATTTTCGGTTGTTACAGTTAGTTTATAACTTATATATTTAAGCTTGTTGTACAAACTTTTATCTTTATGTTGGTTTATATCTTTGGAATAATGTCAAAACTTAGAACTTTGTGAGACAACCAATACGTAATGAATTTTAGTATTTTTTTTCTTCATATAATTCTAATTTTAGTAAACTTCTAGTTTGAATTTTTTTTTCCTCTTTCTATAATGTTTAATCTAATCAACTCATCCAATTCATCTTAATTTTCATTGGATGAGTTGCTTCTAATCCACTTACTTGCAACTTTAATTGGATGGGAACTCATGCAATGTTCACCCCTAGTTTCTACGCAATCAATGGTCCATTTTATCCAGCAAAACCACTACCTCTAGTATGGCTTTTCTCATTGTATTTGTTCTAATTTTTTTACTATTATTATTATTTTTTTTCTTGCAATATTTTCTCTAAACTTATTATTAGCAATCTAATAGGAGAAAGAGGGACAGTTTGGAGAAGCAAGACGAATTGACATATTTGAACCTTCATTTTTTTTTTTCATTCGTAAATGGATGTCCCAAAATTGGGATAAGACCAATTCTTTTTTGGGTCTTGCCTCAATAATACTTTGTCTCTGTTATCATGAAAATTCTCTGTATTTACAAAATTAGACTCAAAACACCCTTGACGTAATTAATTTTTTAAATACCAACATTATTCCCTCCAATCTTTACGAAATGTTATTTTAATATTTTAATAAGCAAATACTTCAATAATTTTAAGAGTTTTTAATTTTTTAAGATTGATTTTATATAATATTTTAGTTTAATAGTTTTAAATCATATTTAAAAAAGGTTATGAAAGGCAATCTTGTCATTTTAAAAATTTAATTATTTTAGGGAGTATTTTGAGTCTAATTTCATAAATTCATGGGGATTTTAGGCATTTGAATAATAAGAGGACAAAAGTGCTATTTAGGCAAAACACGTGGGGTGCTTAGGTATTTTCTTCAAGTAAAGTATCCAACTTTATTTACTGATTGGTAAATTTTATTATTGCATACCAATTCTTTTAGTTGTATCATTTGTATATGAATGCTTTATATGCATAATTAAGGACATTGAGTAGTATTGGATACTTTTGATGTTTTACTCACAATATGATGATAAATAATTATGATATGATTTATAAATAAAATGCTTGAACTTTATTTAGAATAATTCATATAGTGAAAATATGAATTTACATAAATTGTATTATAAACACTTTGTTCGAAAATCTGTGTTATTTCTTTTCTTTTCTTTTTTTTATTTTGAGAGTTTCTTAAATTTTAAAATTTATTTCATTTATGTTTTAAACGGTATTTAAAATAGATTGCGAATGGTAATATTAATATTTTTAATAATTTAATCTTTTAAACGAGTATTTTATGATTGATTTTATAGACACAAAACATATTTTAGGCTTTCGCACAACAAAAAGAAGTGATACATTAAATAAACACAGAGGATGTTTAGGGTATTCACTTCATTATAGATTATCAACAGCTATGGGGTTTTAAAAACAGAAAGGATAAAACAATATTATAAAGAAATTTAATGGGTATTCCCAACTTATTATTTTGTTAATTTTTAAGAGTTGTTTATTTGTTTTTTGTTTATTTTATAGGTTTGTTTCAATTGGAGTTTGTCAATTATGTTTGAAGATTTTTTAGAGCAACATTAAAGGAGGAGCACCATGGCCTTGAAATTAAGCGCTTAGGCCTCAAAAAGAGGAGAAAAAAGAGTTTTATAGTACAAAAACCCGAGCTCAGAATGCCTAGGCATCGTACAAGTAGCGTCACAGCACTAGAGAAAGTTTGCTAGAAAGATTTACGCTTAGAGCCGTGGTGCTACTTCATAAAATCCATCCAAAATTAGTTTTTCAACTCCTAAAAATATACAAGAATTGCCTTTACGGCTCTAAGCTTATAAATAGGAGTTCTTAGGGTTATTTTGTGCACTTTTGACTGGAAAAGAAAAAAAAGGGAAGAGGCCATGGTAAGGGGATGGAAAAGATAGTTCTTTCGAGAACGGAATTTAGATTCAATTTCGACAATCAATTTTTCTCTTCTCTGTTTTCTTTATGTTGAAATTCATTTTTAGGATTTTTTTTATCTCTAATTATGTTTTAAATTTCATGACTAAGGCTACAAGTGTAATCAAAATAATGAATGTTTAAATTCCAATCTATTTTCTTTCTAAGAATTTATCTTCTCTAAAGAGTTTATTATTCATAATTGTTGTTAATTTCATTGTACTTAATGCATTTAAATCTCGAGCCAGTATTTGAATTAGTTTGAAGTCCTAGATCGAAACCCAAGAAGGAGAATTGTAGGAATAGTTTCTTGTGAGATTAACCATAATATGATATCGAACGACAGTAGCTTGACTAGCATGAACATGTTTAGAGAACCATAGAGCATCATGAGTCTTTAGGGTAGTGGAATTCACATCGAGTAATAGTCGATTTACATGCTAGAGATATTTTTACTATCATCCGCAGAAGGAATAATAAATAAAAAAGGGTTTTTCATTCTAACACATGAATAATAGGCAATATTGAATAATTGGAATTAAATTGGATTTGTCTTGGTGAACTTGTATGCTCTAGTGTTTCTATATCATTACATTTTCACTAATTAAGTTCTTGTTTTTGTTTATTTTTGTTTTCATTAGTTTAAGTTATTTTCATCGTCACAACCTTAATATAATTTTTCTAAATAAACTTAGAAACATTATAATTTCTATAATTATTAAATTAATCCTTGAGAGAATGATACTTTATCATTATTGTATTACTTGTTGTGATTCTTGAACTTGTGAAAATTCACATCACGTTTCTGGCGCCATTGCTGGGGACTATTTTTAGCAATATTGATACTAAGTGTTCTTGATCTTAATTTAGAATTTAATTTTCTTTTATTTTATAATTTTCAGGAGTCTTTTGTGCATGTGTCAATCTAGGAGTCTTACAAACTTTTATCCTGAGATTAAGCAAGCATTCTATAAGTGCAATCGGAAGAAGAAGAAACAAAAGCTCGTGATTGACAATATGGCAGAAACAACAGTTCAAGTTGCAGCAGTTGACAATATGGTTGTGGGGGATTATGCTATCCCTATTGTCGTTGGAATTCCATCAAGCATTGGTACACTAGTCGTAGAGGCCAATAACTTCAAGCTCAAGCCGGCAATGATTTCTATGATTTTAAATACATGCCAGTTTAGGAGGTTTCCTAGTGAAGACCACAATGCTCATATCGCATGGTTATTGCAGTTATGCAATAGTATAAAGTTCAATGGAGTCTCAACCAAGGCTATTCAGTTTTTCACTCAAAGACAAGGCTTGGAGTTGGCTTCATTCTCATCCATTGAACTATTTCATTGCTTGGGATGGTCTTTGCTCAAAATTCTTAACCAAATATTTCCCCCATCTAAGACTGTTCAGATGAGGAATGAAATAACTACTTAGCGGCAGTATGATAGAGGGACTTTGACTAAAGCTTGGGAGAGATTCAAGAATTACTGAGGAGGTGCCTGCACCATGAAGTCTCAAGATGGATGCAAATCCAACATTATATAATGGTTTGGATATTAACAATGCAAAGTTGGTTGATGCAGTTGAGGAGTTGCCTTGATAAGGAAGAAGATTGATGAATGCTTCAACCTATTAGATGAGATGACATCTAACAACTATAAGTATCCCAAAGGAAAGAGAACATTGGCAGGAAGACCAGCCAGAGTGCTTGAAGTTGATACTTTGGTGGCTTTAGCAAACCAAGTAGATCCTTAGTGAAAATATTGGAGAGAAGGGATGTGAATTCGGTGCATACTTTAATCCTATGTTGTGAGCATTATTATGGAGCGCATCACAAAAGCAGGAGTTACCTATCAGAAATGGAACAAGCGCATTGTATAGGAAATTATGACAGTCAGCAATGGAATCCTAACTCCAACACTTATCATTCTAGCTTAAGAACCATCCCAACTTTTCTTACCAAAATGCTTAAAACATCTTGAACCCACCGCTAGGGTTCCAACAACCAGAAAAGAAAAGCAATTTAGAGGAGCTGTTTGCTTAGTATATGTTGAGAACAAACCAACACATGGATGAAACCAAGCTGTATATGGCAAAAACCAACACTCTTTTAAATAGTCTCTCAGTGGTTATCTGTAACTCGAGGTGCAAATCGGGAAAATTAAGGAACAGATTATGGAATGGGATGATATAAAAGAAGAAATTGAGCAATAAGGAACAAAGCAGTAGTTGCCAATGACAGAAAAGTATAAGCCTAGAATCCATTTTCTGCAGAGATAGCATAAGAAAAATTTAGTTAAGCAATTCGCCAAACTCTTCGAAGTATTTAAAAAGCTCCATGTTAATATTCCTTGTCGATGCTCTAGCCCAAGTGACTTTTTATGCAAAGTTCATAAAGGACATTCTCTCCAACAAACAAAAATTAGAGATCTTTGAGATAGTTGCATTAACCAAGGAGTGTAGTTCTATCATGTAGAAGAAGCTGCCACCAAGGTTGAAAGATTTGTCATTCCATGCACCATTAATAAATCTTATTATGGAAAAGCACTATGTGATTTTGGAGCAAACATAAATCTTATGCCTCTATTAGTCTTTTAGAAGTTAGGGTTGGGAGAATTAAAGGCCATTACTATTTGTCTTCAAATGGTAAAACGCTCCATTAAGTATCCATGGGGCATTATTGAAGATATTTTGGTTAAGTTGGATAAGTTCATGTTTCCTACAGATTTTATTCTGTTAGACATAGAGGAAGATAGTAAGATCCCCACTATTCTTGGGAAGCCCTTCTTAGCCATAGAAAGAGTGTAAATTAATGTGCAAAGGGGAAAATTGACCATGATGGGCCCTGATGAGCAAGTCACCTTTAAGGTGTTCAAAGACATAGAGCTTCAAAGTGAAGATGAGAGTTGCATGAGAATGGATCTTATGATGAAGAGCCAACATGATAAGCATACCTAGAGGCACGTATTTGACCCAGGCCATGAAAGAAGACTCACGGTTTATAAGTAGCAACTAAAGCACCATAAGGAGGGGATGTTTTACCCTCAGTCTTTACACCCTACCTACCACCAATTTGAAACAATGACTATGACGAGGGCTACTGACTTAGCCCTCACCTAAGTAAGTCCTCTGAACATAGTCTTTTCTTATTCAAACATTGAGAACAATGTTCATTTCAAGTTTGGAGGTGAGTCTTATCTTAGGCTTAGTTTTTTTTTTTTTTTTTTTTTTTTTTTTTTTTTTTTTTTTTTTGCCTTAGGTTTTTAGCCTTTATTTATATTCCCTAGGAAAAAAGTGTCTTTGTGTCTTGAGCATTGATTCAATTTGTTTGTTTAAGGCCGATTATAAGAAATTTAATTGAGATTGTAAATAACTCTTGGAAGATGATAATTGTTGTTCTTGCGTATGTGCTCTTAATTCTTGAGTCTATGCTTTGGATTCTTTGGACATTTTGAGCATATAAGTCTTAATCACTTGATTGTTTTCCAATTTAGGGAAAATTTATGCTAACTATGTGAAACTTAATCTCAACCATACTCTAAAACTTAATTCAGAGTCATTCAAGTTAAAATCCTAGGCAATCCAACATTAGAGACATGATTTAGGCCGTCTTTGGACAAATTGAGCCTTTGGAGCTAACCCTTGATATATTTGCTTCTCTAGTCACTCTGTTGAGCCTAATTCATCCTTTTCATTGTTAAGAATGCCTAGCCTAATCTTTACATAAATTCTTTCCAAAATTTCATCTTGAAAACCATGAGTATGACTTTGATCTTTCTATGAAAATTTTATTGATTTGAGATATGCTATGGGAGGATGGGTGGTGTTGTGAAAAAGGTTATTTGGGGTTAAGCTTGTTTTCTTTTAAAAAAAAAAAGTAATGTACTTCTTGTTCATGCATGCAAGACATAAGTTTAAGGGCGTAAAAACTCAAATGAAAAAAAAAAGAAAAAAAAAGAGAAATTAAGCAAATGATAAAAGAAGGTTTGAAATGGGCTTGAAGAGAGAGATTAGGGATGTTCTTTGCATTTTAAGAAAGGTCTTTGAATGAATTGTGTGCTTATGGGCGATTTTGAGCTACAAAATATCCTATATCTTACTTTTAACTTTGGCCACACATTATAAGTCTAATAAAGTCCTTATGATCTTTAATGTTGTCTGGTCTGTGATTCTAAAGAATTTCTAGTGCATTATATATGCAATAATTAAGGTTTATGTTAAGTAATTTATGTACGAATTTATAAGTTAAATTTTATGCTCGAAAATTTGTTAAGTATTTTGAGAGTAATATTAGTGTCACAAGAATTATTGTTTAAATCAAATTTTTATGACAAATTTAATAAATATGAAAATGAGATTTTCAAGATTACAAATTATGTCATAGTCTTAGGCAAAGTGAGAATGATAAAAAGATAAGAGTTAGTCGATGAGTAAGGAAAAATTAGCTAGAAAACTTAATTGCTGCATAATATGGCGCAACAGATTTTGAAAAAGAAATGAAATTATACCTATGAGAATAATACAGTTAAGGAAAGTTAAGTAATATAGAAATTAAACTATATAAAGTTAAGTAGTATAAGAATTATACTGTTTCAAGAATGTGGATTGGTATGGAAGTTTAAGGGATCTCATAAACAGTATATGAAAGAATAATGACAGCATCTGAAATATATCAAGAGTATAGAAAAAATATTTTGAGTATAAATGTACAGTGCAAAAATCATGTGGCACCTTGGTGCCAACCAAAAAAATAGAAAATGGCCGTATCTCCTCCTAGCTGGATTTGATTTTGGCCTCTAATTTGGGATCAAATTTTATCTCAAATTTAATGTAATGATGAGTCAAAAGGTAGTTTACCATAAAATGGAAAATTGGCTACATCTTTCAAAAGGTGGAAATTTTTCCACATCTTTCCCCTTTTTGGCTAGTTGCATTGGGTGGCTTAGAGTAATTTTTTATGAGAAAATAGTTCTTAGCGAGGTGTCTTAATTGTAGCTAAGAATGTGGTTAAACATTAGTCACTTTTTTCTCCATAGTTTTGTGTCCTATGATGAACACAAAGAAGCGTATATGCCTCCATGAAAACCGGCCACCCTTACCTCATGTTCACTCAAATATTTTGGTTATGTTCCCTAATTCGTCATGGAAGCAAGGACAAGTGATTTCAAGAACGTTTAACCAAGTTTTGGAGGTAAAAACTTAACTTGCCCTATAGTGTTCTAGGGTTTTTGTTTATGGTTTGGATAAGTTTTTCATAGGATATGTCATAAATATGATTAAGGGGCTACATGAGGCTTTCTAGCATTAAGATGAGGAACAAAAGCCTTGAAATCCTATGGTAAAATTCTAAACCCTAGCCTTTGAGAAATATATTGTTCTCATAAATTAAGTGCATGTTTTGTAATATGTTTGGACTATGGCATGTATAAGGGGCTTTATGATATGATTATCTAATGTTTTATGAGTATGATGATAGTGATAGACAGTTAGAAATTAGGGTTTTTGAACTAAACGGGAAAGTTTGTTAAGCTTGGTTAAAATATAAAATTTATCTAGTTTTCAAGGGAATGAAATTTTGAAGGTCTTAGAGGCAAAATTATTTTTTGAGTTCAACCATGAGATTTATTGAAAATGTTGAATTGAACAATTTTCATGAAGAAATACTGCTAAAATTTTGACCGGATAAAGTCAAAAATGTGGAATTTAGCTTTACTTGTCTAGAAACTATATAAAAGTGGATGATTTTGAGAAAAATTAAAACATGAAAGTTAAAGATCTCATTGAAACTATTGAAAAGGGCAGACGAATCATGAAAATTCTATGTCGATTTTAAGTTATGAATTTTACAAGATTTTAATCAAAAAATTTTGAAACTAGATAAACATTTTGAAATAAAAGGATTTTGACCAAGGAGCTTTTGTAAGTTTTAATCCTTGCAGAAAACTAGACATTTTGGCGTAAGATGAATAATTTTGGTCCCAAAGACAAAAATCTCAAGAATTTGTGTATCAAGCCAAAACTGTGAGGCTGTGTGGAACTGAGTTTTTCTCATGATGCAACTAGTTTCTTGCATTGTAGTAAGAATATGAGTGATTATAGTTTTTTTTTTTAAGCTCAAGAGAACATGTGATTTCGAAGGAAAAACACATTAAGGGTTAAAATGTCAAGATTTTTGTGTTACGATTCAAAACCTTAAAGTTTTGATAAAATAGATTTTTTGCGAAAGAACTGATGTTTTGATTTCCATAACATTACGAGTAACAAGCAAATATAAGTTTAGTTTGAAGCGGATTCCGAAAGTTTTTTAAGATCCGTGTTTGGTTTGAAGCGGATTCTGAAAGTTTTCTAAGATTCGTCAAGGGTAAAATGATCATTTTTTGTAAAAGGCCAAAACGGATCCCGAAACGTCCAATTTTGAAAAATGCCCTTAGCAAAAATTATTTTGTAACCTGTTAGTAATGGGATAACAAAGTAGAACGAGAAGTTCAGTATAGTTACGAGGCTTACAAAAAACCCGTTAAGGATTAAATTATTTTTTATAAAACCACTAAAACTGATCCCGAGCCCTTCGAATTAGCAAAGCACCTTTATATGGGAAATTTTTTGAACCACGCTAAGATACGGAAACCAATAAGTAATGAAACTGAGTATAAAGAGTGAACATTTCAACTTTTAAGTTCTATTATTGACCAAGTAGGTCAGTAATAAGAAAGTTAGCTAATAGTAGGGTGTTGTTTAAATAAGAAACAAAAGTCGACTAATTGAAGGAAAGGGGATAAAAAGGGAACACTAAAAGGTCAAACAAGTAAGTTTCAATTATTACCTATAGCATGAAGAAAATGAATTTCAAATGTTTTATAAATGTTTGAAATATATAGCATTTGTTATGCATAATGTTTTAAGATTCAAGTCATAATTTGCATTGTAATTGCAATTGTTATGTTTAATGTTTAGACATTAAGTTATGTCACATAACATGTTCACTAAAGATTATAAGACCGGCAAACTAAATCTCAAGTTCAGATAAGAAAATATCATACCTGCTTCCTAACCCAAGGGGGTGTCATGCTAAGTTATGTTTCAGCCTTGGTGTTTAATGGTCAAGCACGTTTTGTACATACACTTAGGCCTATAGCTTAAGTTAAGCTAAGAATGATGATAAGAAGTCTATAAATGAGCATAAATAGAAACATGCATTGTGATACTGGTTGCATTCCTTTTAAGACATGTTTCTATGTAGAATGTTTTATGAAAAGCATATAAAATGTTTTAAGAAAAATATTCTTTGGATGAGAAATGTTTTTATGGAAATGTTTATTAAAGCATTTTATGAGAGATGTTTAAGAGAAATGTTTTATAAAAACCATTTTCTGATGATGTTTTATGAAAGACATTTTATGAAATTATTTGACAAAAAGTGTTCTATGGAAGATGTTTTACGAGAAAAGATATATAAAAAACATTTTATGAGAATGATTTAATGTTTTGTTAGATTTATTTGAACTTAATAAGCAAAGCTCATTACTAGTTCCTTCATACTGTATGTAGTTCTATAGAAGGCCAATAAGACTGGTTGAAGAGCTTGGTATTACGGTGACAGATGCGATAGTTGTGTATGGATACCACTACAATAGTTTTCCATTGTGTTAAGAAGAAAAAAAGTTTTTTGTTGTTTTGAAAAGATGTTTTAAAAAGTTTTACAAAAGTAAATGTTTACTTAACAAATTTTAAAAAATGTTTTGGATGATTTTAAAAGTCAAGTTTTGAACTAGGTTTCAGTTTATGTTGTATCGAAAGTCACAACAGTTTTAAAGTATGTCATAAAAAATTTACTTGATATTTTTTTTATTAGTAAATAAAAGCAAAGTTAAGAAATCATGTTTACGAAAGCTAAGTTACGGTCCAAAAAGGTGGGTCGTTACAGGGTTTATATTAGTGGAGCCTGATTCAAAAATTGCCTATGGAGTATAAAAAGTTCCTTATTCTAAAGGTTCATTAGGTTTCACATATTGGTATAAATTAATTTGAGTTATAAATGATTAAATGGAAGAGACTATACATACACACTCCTAAAGGATCTAAGGTATGGCTAGATCAGCATTTGGAATTAAAATTCTACACATTTATGATGATTAGAGCTTTCTTTAAGCTATCTTTTAAATAGAATATTTGAGGCATGTTTACAATTCAAATTAGATTAATATATTGTGTGTTTTGTGCTAGTTTTTCTTTTTCTTTCTTGTCCTTTAGAACTAGAAAAATCTTAAGTTTGGGGAAATTTAATTGGTTGAATGTATGCTTATATTTTGGTTATTCTGGACTTATTATTTTGTTTGTTCTTAAGAGTATTTAGGAGTTATTTATTTGTTTTTACGTTATTTTGTAGGTTTGTTTCAATTCGAGTTTGTGGGTGATTTTTGAAGACTTTTTAGAGCAACATTGAAGGAGGAGAACCATGGCCTTAAAACGAGCTTCTAGAACTTGAAAAGAGGAGAAAAAGGAGTTTTGTAGTACGAAAACCCACCTAGGTGCCATATAAGTAGTGCCACGATGCTATGGAAAGTTCACTTGAAGGATTTATGCTCAGAGCCAAGGCGCCATAAGGTAGAGCCGTGACAACTTCCAAAAATCTACAAGAATTTCAAATACAGCTCCAAGCCTATAAATAGGAGTTCTTAGGGTTATTTTGTGGACTTTTGATTGGAGAAAAAGAGGAAGAGGCTAAGGTATGGCGAAGGAGAACACGGTTCATTTGGGAACAGAATTGGCTTCAATTTCAACAATCAGTGTTTCTCTTCTCTATTTTCTTTGTTTTGAAATTCATTGTTAGGATGTTTTTATCTTTAACTATGTTCTAAGTTTCATGACCAGGGCTATAAGTGTAATCAAGACAATGAATGTTTGAATTCTAATCACTTTTCTTTCAAAGAATTTATCTTCTCTAAGAGTTTATTATTCATGATTGTTGTTAATTTTACTATGCTTAATGTGTTTAAATATCTAGTGAATGCTTGAATTATTTTGAAGTCCTAGACTGAAACCCCGAAAGGAGATTTTTAGGAATAGCTTCTTATGAAATTAACCGTAAGATGCATACGACATTGAGCGATAATAGCTTGATGTGCGTGAACATGTTTAGAGAACTATAGAGCATAATGAGTCTTTAAGGCAAAAGAATTTATATCAAGCAATAGTAGGTTTACATGCTAGATATATTTTTAATATCATATCTAAAAGGAACAATAATTAAAAAAAAAAAGTGTTTCTCATTCTAACACATGAATAATAGGTAATGTTAGTAAATAATTAGAATCAAACTAGATTTGTCTTGGTGAACTTGTATGTTCTAGTGTTTCTATATCATCAAATTTCCATTAATTTAGTTCTTGTTTTTGTTTGTTTCTGTTTTTATTAGTTTAAATTCTGTCATCACAACCTTAATATATTTTGTCTAAATAAAGTTAGGAACATTATAGTTTTAGTAATTGCTAAATTAATCATCAAAGGAATGATA
>CAMOHE010039730.1:18457-82311 GCA_946598075.1 Artocarpus hirsutus
TATTTGATATTTTGAAAAGTTGGGCACAATTGGTATTTTAAACTAAACACCTAAGGTGTTTTGAGTATCTTTCTTGTATTAAAATCTTATTTTAAAGCAACCCCACCAAATAAATTATTTTAAAACAATAAAAAAAATATCAAAATGTCTTTTTCCAAATCATTGCTTCCACATTGATGTTTCAACATTTTAAGTAAATAATAGGTTTTAAAAACATTTGTAATAAATAATATATTTAGAAAAGCTAATTATAAGTAAATAATAGGTTTTTAAAATATTTATAGTAAATAATATATTTACTATATAAATAATTTATTTACCTCGTCATTTATAATGTAAACAATTGTTATTTACGGTATAAATATATTATTTACCTTAAATATTTTTAAAAATCTTATTTGATTAAAAAAGTTTCAAAAATGTGTTTTTTTCCTCGTTCACCAAATTTAAATATCATTATCTTCTAAAGCAACTGAAATGGGCCCTTAATATCGCTATTTGTATTCGGCATTTGCTCCTTCTACTACCAACAACCTCCACACTAGGTATGTTTTGACTAATTGTTTACACTTAAATCTCCCTTCGTCAGGATGTTTTTCTTAAATGATTTTTTAAACCTTCTTGAAATTATTTTGAGAGTGTTGTTAAACATTCTAAGAAATTTGTTTTAAAATCTCAATTACCGAACATTTGTTGTAAAGCTTTCTTCTTTATAGTACTTTGATTTGGAACATCTTTTTAATTGAAATTCTAATTGTTTAAAAAAAAAAAAAAGCTTCAAGTTTTCTTATAATTTTTTAACTAGATTCTAATTGTTAAAAAAATGCCAAAATCTGTCATGTGAATGTACTAATACTAAAGTAATCATGGTCTTTCTAATTGAATCACATTTATTTGTTTTTCTTTTTTTAATTTTTCACAACATATACACATCTATTATTTTGACGAGAAAGGACAATCTACATAAACAAATTCATAAGTCTGGTTAAGATACTCACAACTAGAAATTATGGGTTACATGATGCCTATTTAATGATAGTTTCATGTTAAAGGGTAAAAAACGCGATGGGAATGAAAAACATGAAATCCATCATGGAAGTAGAGTTTTCATCACGATTGTTAGTATTTTGTCATAAGGAGGCTTCAATGATGGTTTGTAGTTGAAACAATCATGGAGTCTTCATATCTTACACGATGGTTTTAGGAAAAACTGTCCTACATGGTGTGCGCTTTTTGTTGCGGTGTCTTCCACGGTAGTTTTTAGAAAGAAAAAAAAAACCTGATGTGAAAGGTGTTTTATAGTCCCTTCCACCTCATGGAACATAAGTAGAACACAAACAGACAGCCTCTAAAGCATAGCCCAAATCTCCAAACTGCTCTCGTCATCGTTGTTCATCTCCGTCCCTCTCCGTCTCTTTTGTTGTAAGTATTTATAGTTTTTGATATTATTGATTAGGTCTTTGGTTAGTGAATTTACGAGGATGATTAATTTATTGAAATTTATAGGTATGACTAATTTGTGGGTTTACAAGTATGATTAGTTATATTGAAAATTATGGGTGTGATTAATTTGTGAAACAAGTGGATTTATGGTACTATCTATCTGGGTAGATTAATTAGTATGAAATTTTGAAGTTGTTTGTAATTGAATTTCATATTTTGATTTAGAATTTATGAAATGGATAAGAAGTGGACTGCCATAATAGATTGACTAAATGAAATACGAATGGTGTTGAAGAATTTGTTATTTGCTAAAACTCATGCTGAATGTGGTAAAATTCATTGTCCTTATGTTCAATATAGAAACCATAGATCTTATTCAATTGAAATTGTTAGAGGACATTTATTTCAATATGGGATTATTTGTACTTTGTAGTTACCAAACATGGCATTTTCATAGTGAATCTTTTTACAATCCAACTTTGAATAGTAAAGGAAAGGAACCTATTATTAGGGATAACATAGGAGATGATAACAATATGGTTGAGATGGTAAATAATTTGGAAGAATACCTTTCACACTGTCCAGAGTTGTTTAATATAATGATGAATGATACTGAGATACCCGTATATGAGAGGTAGACAAAATTCACAACATTGTCCACTTTAGTTAGGTTAACGAATTTGAAGGCGTCAGGTGGATAGAAAAATTCTAGTTTCACAAATCTAAATAGTTATGCTTAATAAAAATATGTGTTTCTACTTTTATCATGTCTTTTTAAATTTCACTTTGCTGGGGAGAGAGAAGGATATTCTGGCAAAATTAAGGTAAATATTTTCAGTTTTTCTAAGTTTTCTAAGTTGTTATAATGTCAAAATCGTTTTTAGAAAACTTATGATCTTTATGTAACTTAACTAAAATTCTTGCAAAATCAAGTTTTGATTTATCATAGACATAGGATGGCACGAATAATGCTTAAGAATACTTTGATTATATGTAGACATGAAATGGCATGGTAAATACTTAACTGTAAATTTTGTCGATAATTTTAGTAAGTTAATTTGAAAACGTACATATTTGTTAAAAATGAGTTTTTGATACACTACAGACATGAATTGGCATAGTAAATGCTTAGTAACTATTGATATATTATAGACAAAGGATAACATATTGCATACTTAGACCATTTTAATGAACAAGTCTAGAAAAACTAAAACATATTTAAATTAATTGTCAAAATTGAACCTTTAATCCTCAATATTTATTAGAATTGTTGTTTTCTTTAAAATTAATTGAACTTATTGTTAAAGTTCCATCTTCTAAGTTAAATTTTACTTATTACAGTTCCATTTACCATTCAAATTTAAGTCATATTCCTTGTTGTTAAAATTCCAAAAATAAAAAAAAATAAAAATGGAAAAAGTAAAAAAATGTGTAAATATTGTAAATAAAATTAACTTTAATTCTTAGATTCTTCAGCTACAAAGAATATAAATGATATATTGGACCTCTGCAATATCTTTTCCTTATAGGATCGACCTCGAACTTGCCAAGTATTATACTTTGACAACCTTATACTTGAGGTTATATCGGACATATACTTTTGGACCTAAACAACTCTCTATGTCGAGGCTATGCATATTTCTTCTATAAAGGACAAGAATCCGATTAATGGGATCATGAAATACTTTGGTTTCGCTAAAGATATTTAGGAACTTGATTATTGTAGATTGCGCATAGCACTTTTTAGGTGCAAGTGTGTCAAAAATAACTATATTAAGATTAATAATGACGGCATCACAGTGGTTGACTTTGGCTATTAGGGTACAAAAATGTCCCCCTCATTAAGGCATTGCCAGCAATCTAAGTTTTTTATACAAAGAATCTTATAGATTTGGAGTTGTCCTTAGTTGTGCCAATGAAACCAAGAGTAGTTCTTGACAGTGAAAAAGTTGTCTAAAATTGCATTGACATCCCCTCATTCACGCAAGGATTGTCGCTGGTTGAAGGGACTAATGGATTTGATGATGATGTTTCCTACTTGTTTTGTGTAGATGTTAAATTGACATATGTTGAGGAATCTAAAAAAAAAAAGAGCAAAAAAAAGGAGCATTTATAAACTAATTTATGCCATTTTATTTCAATGTTGTTTGTTTGCTTTTTTTTTTTTTTTTTAAGCTAAGAGATATTAAATGTAGCATGCTATATTGAAACTTTATTTCACTCATTATGTATTTTTAAATAGTTTTATTTGTGATAAAATACCAATAAAAAATCAATTTTGGCCCATTTATTACATAACACATGGGTTGGCAACCCTAGGTAAACAAGGAAAAAGGAGTAAAGATGGTCATTTTTAACCAATTTTCCATGTTAGCTTCTAAAGGAAACCATTGTGTAACGATAAATGAAAATACACATTCCACGACGGTTCTTATAAGAAACCATCGTGAAAATTTAAGCTTACATGACAGTTTTTTTTTTTAAAAAAACCATTGTGCAAGATAGGGTTAAAACGACAACGTTTGCCTCGACCTATATTTAAACATTTAGCCTCTCTCTACCCACAAAACCCTCATTTTCTCTAAACCTCGACTAAGTCCTTTCTCTACCCACCCCTCATGACCTCCACTGTGTCGTTGCTGTCGCGTATCCACCATCGTCAACCTCGACTGAGCCCTTTTTCTCTTTTTTCCACTATCGCGTATCCGTTGTCACCTCTTTGCTTCTAGCACTCTATTGTTGCCTCCTTTAGCCATGTCGCCCCGCCTCGACAATCAACCTCCATCGCCATACTCAATTAGGTAACAATGCAACACTTGGTTATTGTTTAGTTTTTAGTTATATAGTTTTTATTCATTATTTAGTTTTAATTTTAATTCCTCAAGGTTTATGTGAATTAATTATTTTTAGCTACATAGTTTTCATTTGAATTATTTAGGGTTTGGTTTTAGTTTCAGTTATAAAACTAATTTTAATTTTAATTCTCTTAGCATTGTTAGTATATGTGTTTGTGTGAATTAATTTTATTATTTAGTATTTTAGTCAGTGTTAGTTTTGTTAATTATTATAAATTATCACTCAGTTTATATTAATTTTAGTTTTTTGTTATTTTATTGTTGTTTTTAAGGCATTGTTAGTTAATTGATTAAGTGTTATTTTTTAGTTAATTAATGTTGTTCCTATAATTATTTATTAAGAATAGCTTATAATTTAGATTACTTTAGATTTAGATTTAGATTTTATATATCGATTTATTGTTGTTAATTAGTATGTATGTTATGTGGTATACTAATTAATGTTAGTATGTGATTGTTGTAGTGAAAATGAATATGTTTTAAGTTTATGTGATTGTTGTGGTGATATTGGTTTGGTGTAAGTGATTGTTGTTTTGAGAATAGGAATGTTTTGAATGAGGATTTCGTTTAGATTAGATAAAAATGTCACAAGAGGGCAAGGAGGAGTATATGGCATCTTCATCCCAACATAGAAAGAGAAAAACGTGAGAAAACCTCAAAGAAAAACCAATTTCAACCCTCAAGTTAATAGTGAGCGGAGAGCAACTTCAATGAAAAAAGTCCATAGAATAAGAGCAAAGGGATAAAGAATTGAAGTTTTCTTTGACAAAAAAGGCCAATCAAAAGGAATGCCTAGAGAGGAATTAAGTAGTTGGATTGGAATACTTAATCGAGAGTACATTCTAATATGGATATATTATTGGATAACTAAGGACTTTAGAGAAATAAAAAATGTATTTAGATAGAGATCTATAAAGTTTCATTGTGGAGGAATGGTATAGGAACTCACTTTGAAGCTTTGTGCTGAACTAGCAAGGGGTTTATATTCGACCTTTACATCAATTTTGTATCGTGCAACCTTTCGGTTTTGGATAAAAATATATAGAAGCAGCCTCCTACAATAGTATATTATTAGCCCTTTATTTCTGAGCAAGATTGGATAAAATTTTCAAGTATTGACGTTCTAACAAATTCCAAAAACTGTTAGTATATGCAAGTGAAATAAAAGCACAAAATAAATATGGTTTAAGAACAGGCCGAAGCAGATATAGAACACGACCAAAAAATGATAGTTTAATATCTTACTCTGATTACATATATCAATTACTCTATTATTAATGTTTTACTGACCTAGCAAAATACAGCTTGTAGAGATCAGAGTATGACCACCAAGAAAGGAATTGTGGATCAAATCTCAACAAGGTCCTAATGGACAATTCAAAGATCCATCATTTGCACAAATTGGCCATTTGATAGTTAATAAATTAGTTTTATTCATTTATCTCCATAGTTATTTTGTTTGTTTTTGAGCACTTTGTTAGTATTTTATTGTGTTTAAATTTGTTTTTGTAAGTCCAATACAAAAGGGAGTAAGAAGAAGAATTTTGGAGGAAGAAAAGAAGAAGTTTGTGAGCAACCATGGGCGCTACAACACCAAAACCAGAAAGAGCCAAAAATGTAGGGTAGAGTGCCACTCGATGCACTACAATGTTCTTGCCAAAAGAAGACTAGCACTGTAGCACCATCTTTGGCTGTTGCAACAGTCGAGCCTAAGCCCTAGGGTTTCTTTCTACACTCTTGGCAACGCTACAGCAAGAAATTCATTAGCTACAGCGCTCAGACATGTGGAGTTGACATTTTTGTAGTTGATTTAAGGAGTATAAAAGGAAAACTTGTAATACTTTTAAAGGAGCTTTTGGAGAACCAGAAAACATAGCCATTAAAAGAGGAAAATCTAAGGTTTGGGAGATTTCTTAAGGACTCAAAGAAGATTGAAGGATTGGAGCTTGGCAACAACAACTAGTTCATCATTTCTTTTTCTCTTTATCTCTTTTTAACTCTTGAACTTGTATTTTTCTTAATATTGAGCTTGAATATAGATTTGATTTGTGACTTGATTTTGGTTTTAGATATAGAATTGTTGATGTCTAGCTAAACTTCTAAAGCTAAGGGATATAATGTAGCTTGATATTGACTAGTTTTGAAGTTTTAATTGCTTGTTGATTGAATTTCATCCCAACCATTTATGTTTCTTTATACTTTATGCTTTAATTTCTAATTCATTCCGGCTAATGAATTAGAGATTCTAGACGTGTAGATTTAGTCTTAGGAAAGTCATTTTCACATATTAGGACTTGGGAAACACAACCCATGGTATATTGAGTTCAGGAGGCCAATACAACTTAGGTAATCACTAGAATAGGTTTGTGTTTAATGAATGCTTAATTAGTTGAGTTATTAGGGATATTAATTCGGTTAGTTTCGAATATATTTGCTCGACACTCAAGAAAAAAAGTGAAATTAAAATCAAAAGCCTAAGATTAATGGTTTGAATGAAATCAATTAACAAACAATTGAGTTGGACATAGTTAAGTCAAGTGAAATCAAAACCCCCTCGCCTTAGATATCATCGAGTTCCCTTTAATCCTCTTCTCTAATTTACAATTTTAATTACTTGTTCGAATTTGGTTTAATTAGTTGCTTTAATTTTCATTTTAAAAATTGGATTTACCTAGATAAAATTAGAGTTATTGTAGTCATGGTACTTGGTTAATTTTTAAAAAATCAATCTTTGTAGGACGATACTTTACTTTTACTTTATTACTTGCAACTACGTATACTTGCACGATCCAACAATAATAAGTTCATTAAACTCAAATCCTTAATTTGTACTTCTATAACTTTTGAAACATATTAAGAAAAACTTAATTTGCTATTATTTTACAAGATAAGTACACGGAGGAACAAACTTAAGGGACCTTCAAATTCATTAATAACAATGACATATTGATGAGGGCACAAAGAAAACTTGAACATCTAGGTGGTCAATCTAAGTTTATCAGGTAGCCTCAATACCTCGATCTTTAGCCAAATTCAAAAATTAGTTCTGAAGTATTGAATCTTTGATGGAAAGTTGCAAAATTGTGAGGTCGTATGCACACTATAGTTGCACAACGAGGTGTTGTATCAACGGATGAGAACATCCAAAGATCATCGATCAACGCAATAGCTATAAGGCTAGCTACACCATTTTAGGAAAACAAGCTCTAGTGTCACCTTATGATGGTGAGCCTAAAGAACATCAAGGTTACAAACTCTTTCTTAATTATCCAATTAATGGTGGGTATGTACTTGTTGCAGTTGTAAAGGCATAGATAAAGAGTCTTCTAACTGATACAGTCCATGGAAGACTTAGGGGACAGGACATGTGTGTCAACATTATTTTTTCTAAAATTAGAGCAAATAAAATACATTTTCTGATAGTAGAGGCAATAGTTATAGATGAAGTCGTCGGAAGCTTCGTTGCATTGCTGAAAAGCTTGATTGAAGTCATTACAATGACTAAGACAAGTCGAGCATCTAGCCACAATTCTGAAAATGTTGAGGGAAAGAAATGCTAAAAAAAGAAAAGTGTTAAAAAACCAAGAGAGTCACAACCCGAGGTAGAATAATGTTGAGCATTGTGAAACAACCCGTTGAGGATTTGTTGCAAATGAGCCTCTGTCTTTATTTGAGTTCTCTTCAATTCCCAATCAATTTAAGTCGATAGCTTTGTACACACATGGTGTCCTGCAAGAGGGATTGTAGCTTGAGTGCTCGATACTAGGAATAATCACTGACAATGTTATGCTTATATAAATGGGATACAAAGACAATTATTATTTCATCAATCTTGAAAAATTAGAGTGCCCTCTATAATGATATACCTCAGGTAGTAGATCTATCATTAATTCTTACTTTTTCAAATCTAAGCATACTCATTTCGTTATTGAAAATAAGTTCGTGCATTGTTTTTGTTGTAGTTTTTTTGACTGAATATTGTGAACGTGAAGGTTTAGCTCAACAATTTGACTTTATATCTCCGGCTCTTATCTCAAGTGTTGCAAGAGACCCACATGATGATGTTAGAGAGCGCTCCACGTCCCTTGCCACCCTTTTACGTCAAGCATCAAGATAAAAATTATACTTTATGCCATATAATGTTAGAGAACATTAAATGTTAGCACTTGTTTCACTATAGAAGGACTAAATATTTTGGCTTGTTCCCCTTAAATGCCTACCATGTCAAGATTTTGTAGCACTTACTGTCATGTAAGTGTCAATTTTTGTTGTAAAATATGGTTTGATCATTTTTGTATTGTCATGCTTAATTTTTTTTTTTTTTTTTTATTTTGACAAATCCTTAGGGCCCTTACTGTCACGACCTAAAATCGAGATAGTGACTAAATTGAAAAAAATATTTTTTTGAATATCTAAAAATTCAAAAATTTGAAAGCTATAGTTGGGCCCATAAATTTATATAAGTAAATCAGGTTTGCTCTAAAGTCTTTAATATTAAATAAAAAGATAAAATACAAATAAAAAATTTAAATAAAAATACACAAAATTTAAATGATTGCTTATAGAATAAGTAAAAAATACAGCTGTAGAGCTTTAGTCAAAATAAATAAAAATAAATTCAAATAACAAATAAAAAAAGCTTATAAATAATTAATTATCTACTATGTGTGTTTATTTTATGTATCTTCCATGCACTAATAAAATTATAAAGAGAATATACCAATCGAACAGCGAGTATCAACGACAATCCAAGACATCAAGTATCAATGGACTAACTTAAAGAAGGAAAGTAAAGGGTAAACACACAGTTTTCAATAAGAAATTCATTACTCACCTCTCAATTTTCTTATTATTATTATATTATATATAACATCCTTATAAAGTTAATAAACAATTTCTCATATCAATATAAAAAAATTCACCAAGTTCACAGTTTATCAAATCAATCAATAACTCACAATTTGTAGTTATCACTTAAATTCTTTCACTCGCGTCCCAAGTTGTTAGTGAAAAAAAGGAAACAACAAAAGGTTATAATAAGTTTCGTTGTGCTCCACATAAACACTCTATATATGTTGTGCCCTAAAAGAGCATCTCGCGAGATAGGCCATATAGCAATAATGGTATATAAAAGTTTTACATTATTCTTAACTGAAAAAATAGTCTAGACTACAACTGCTAAACACCCCTTATATTAACACAAACAATAATACAAATCTTCTAAAAAATTTATTAAACGAGAGAGTAAAGAGATGCCCATTAGTTTGAGGCTTTGCTCTCATGGACTTGCAGCAGATCAGGGTTTGGTTTGTTTGTGAAAAATGACTACCCTACCTGCCCGTTTTGCTTCTCTCTAGTTGTAGCAGAAATCGATGATTCACAACTCTCTTCTCTCTCTTTCACCAAAAATTTAATATACAGATTAATCTAAATTAATATACATATCACATAATTAATTGGCAAATCAAAATCAATCCAATTACAAAAAATTTTCACAAATAATACAACATATCAATATACAATTAATATAAAAAGCACAATTATTTTTCCAATACATAATAATTTCACAACACAAAGAAAAAATTCAGTGCAAAAGTCAGAGGGACTGACGGCATGAGGCTGTGGGCCATCAGATCAACGCTTGCAGAGGGTAGTGGGTTCGTGGAGGAGCAAGGGGCATTCATGGAGGAGCAACGGGCGTGGGGCGTCAGGCATTACGCAAAGGCACTGGTGGGGGGGCCGCAAGCGGTTATGTCTCTCAACCCACAGTTCGCTTTGTCCCATGGCGGTGAGCCACAATCAATAGGGCTGTGATTTTTGTCACTCACCAATGGATATGACGGTGCAGGTGGTGGCCGTCGAAGAGCTGAGGTTAGGGTGGAAGGCAGTGGGTGTCGCCGTACTCAAAGGAGGACACAAATCTCGGCCAAGGCCAAACCAGATCCAATAGTGGCAGTTCTTCGGTAGCGGTGGAAGGTAAACGACTAGATGGAGTGGTTGCTGATTGAAGAGAGATAAAAAGAGAGATTTGTTTGGAGGATAAGAAAGAAAAGTGAGATCTGAGTTAACAGGAGAGTTTTTCTTTTTCTTTTTCTTTTTTTTCAGGGGAGAGAAATCTGAAAAATTGTAGGGGAAAAGAAAAAAATACACTGGTATACAACAACACAAATTTTAACTTTGAAAGTTGTTTCATGTCATCAGTCCGATCAAAATCTAACGGTTCAAAAACCATTATTCACTAGTGATGAATTTTTTCCCTTCTCCACTAAAACTTTCTCTTATAAGATATTTTAAATTTCAAATATTTTAATATTTTTTTTTACGTCATTGCCTTTGTAAAATTTAAAGCTATCACATAATTAGAACATTAAAATTTAGCATCCATTATAAATATTACAGTTTAAGACCAAAATTGTATATAAAGTGCAATTTTAATTAAAAAAAATGTTCAAAGATTAAACTGTTAAAATATTAGTATTGATGGACAATAAAAAATCATTAGTTAATATAATACACTTCTTATTATGAAAAAAGAGAGGATTTTATGGTGGGAGCACCTTGCTATACCATAGGACCTCTAGAGCATTCATTGCGACTTTATGATTTAACTTGTACTATCTATATCCTATGGGCTTGAATATAATGAGAGAATTCTGCCCCTTGGTGTTTAAATGTTACGATTAAGATGAATGGCCTTGATTTTGTGCTTGACTTTATCATCATCTCGAAATGAAAAAAAAGCAAAAATTCCACCATCCTAATGTAGGCCTTTCCGCACTCAAGTGTAGCCGCTAAAATCTAGCCCAAGAACGCACGCTTTTTCCCCCAAAAAAGCTGGCGCTCGAAAACTCTCTAGGGTTTTGTTTTTACTCACTTTCCCTCGCAAATACATGCCAGAAAATTCTCCAACATTTGGCTGGTGAGAGCAAAGGCCAGTTCTTGAAAATCCCGAGAAAGTTCGAGGGAAAGTGAGGGAAAGTTTTCGCAGGGAGTATGGGAAAGGACGAGGAAGAGATGAGAGGAGAGATAGAGGAGAGGCTAATCAACGAGGAGTACAAGATATGGAAGAAGAACACTCCATTTTTGTACGATTTGGTCATCACGCATGCCCTAGAATGGCCTTCTCTCACCGTCGAATGGCTTCCTGACCGGGAAGAACCTCCAGGGAAGGACTACTCCGTACAGAAGATGATCCTTGGGACTCATACTTCGGAGAACGAGCCCAATTATCTCATGCTAGCTCAGGTCCAGCTTCCGCTCGAGGACGCCGAGAATGATGCTCGGAATTACGATGATGATCGAGCTGATGTCGGTGGATTCGGTTGTGCAAATGGCAAGGTATGTCTTTTTTTTTACACTCTGTTTGGTTCCCGAGAAAGAGCGGGAAAACATGAAATCTGTTTGGAATTTTTCGTTTAAAGCGTAATTTTTTGGGGAAAGAAGGGAAAATTGGGGTAATAAAGAAAAAGGAATACATGAAAATGTGAGGAACCCAAGCTTCGGCAACAGTGAAGGCTTAGTTATCTGCAATTAATTTGTCTAATTTGCATAATGTTTTATCCTTAATCCGAGTTTTTTTCTTGTTGTTATGGGTTAATGACATTGTGGATGTTTGTTTACGTAGATTGGGGTCACTTTTTATCCTAACGATTATTTTTGGTTGTTTGCTTTAACTTCTAGATATTATAGATTGAATTGCTCTAACTTATTTTTGTTCTTGATTTCGCTTGGAAATTTAAATTAATTGAACTTTGTAGATTTTATAAACTTCATTTTGCAAAAACTCTCCCTAGCAGTTGTCTTGCTTGGATCGCTCCTTTTTGGTCTTTTGTTTTGTGTTTTTTCGTTCAGTTTTGTTTTAAAAAGTGAAAAAAATGGTGGAGCTTTTCTGGTGACATCATTAAAAAATGACCATTATTCCCTTTACTTTTTGTTTGTTTAAAAATGGGTGAAAATGTTATTGAACATGTTTATATGGTCTCTCTTTATGCATGTGTGTTAATGTTGTTTAAAATTTTCTTCAACAGGTACAAATAATCCAGCAAATAAATCATGATGGAGAGGTTAATCGAGCCCGCTACATGCCGCAAAACCCATTTATTATTGCAACTAAGACAGTTAGCGCTGAAGTTTATGTCTTTGATTACAGCAAACATCCATCCAAGCCTCCATTAGATGGTGCCTGCAGTCCTGATTTGAGGCTGAGGGGGCACAGCACTGAGGGATATGGGTTATCTTGGAGTAAATTTAAGCAGGGTCATTTACTGAGCGGCTCTGATGATGCTCAGATATGCTTGTGGGATATTAATGCTACTCCTAAAAACAAAACCCTTGAAGCTATGCAGACTTTTAAGGTGCTTCTCTATATCTATCTTGGACAGTTTTGTTCTTGTGATATTGCCAACAGTGCCTTTTTGCACCCACTTCTTATTTGAAACTCAAATTACTTGGGACATGCATACCAGTTACGACGGGTCATTGTGTTTCAAGTCGCTATTAGAGCAACCAACTTTGGAATGAGACGAGTCACTTTTTCTCACACCTAAAATATTTAGCTCGCCAAATGTTTCTTTAGAACATTATTGATGCAATCAGCTTTAAAAATGAATTTCTGCGGATAATTGAAATAGATATTGTATGACATAGCTTAATCACGTAAAACTTTTTATGACAATTTGCGTGCACTTCCTTTATGTGCATTTACAGTTACAATTCGATTTTCTATACTTGCCTTCATTTGAATAATGCTTAAATAGGTTCATGAAGGTGTAGTGGAAGATGTTGCCTGGCATTTGAGACATGAATACTTATTTGGTTCAGTTGGGGATGATCAATACCTTCTTATATGGGATCTTCGAACTCCGTCTGTAACCAAGCCTGTTCAATCTGTTGTAGCTCATCAAAGTGAGGTGAGTATGCTCAACACTATGGACACAATGATGTCTCGTTATTTCCACTCTATTGTGTAATTTGTTTAGCTAGTGTCATTATGTTCTTAAGCGATTATAGATATTGCCTCCTGATTTATGTGATGACCGTGGCACTTCTTTCTTAGTGATAGGTGCTACTGCCACTTTTAGGAGTTTTAATTATGCAGATCTGATCTAATGAGGGGAGGGAGGGCTTATTTTGTTCTCTCTCTTTGTTCTTTCACATCTAGATATGATGGACACCTTTAGTTTATAAGCAGTTTACTTTTTAAACTTAATGTCTTTACTCCCTCTCTCTCTCTCTCTCTCTCTCTCATTTCGTACTACACTGTTGCCATTGTAAGGCTTGCTGATTTTGTTGATAATTGAGGTTGTCCTTTGACCTTTCTTCTTTTTACATATTATGCATGAGGAGAATTGTTCTCTCTTTAGTTTAGTAATATATTCTTATGAATATAACAATATTCTTCTGAACTCCTGTTTACATTCTTTTTCCAAGTGTTGATGAAACAATATTGTTTTTGTGTTTGTGTTAGGTCAATTGCTTAGCTTTTAATCCCTTTAACGAATGGGTTGTTGCTACTGGATCTACTGACAAAACTGTTAAATTGTTTGATCTACGCAAAATTAGTGCCTCACTTCACACCTTTGATTGTCACAAGTAAGAATTTTTCCGTGGACATGATGTATTTAATGCCAAACAATATCGCAGTTGTTGCTACCAATTACCAAACAAGTAATTTTGTATGAATTATGACAGAGAGGAGGTTTTTCAAGTTGGCTGGAATCCTAAAAATGAGACTATCCTAGCGTCTTGTTGCCTTGGCCGGAGACTCATGGTGTGGGATCTTAGCAGGTTTGTCTTAAACAATCATTTCTCATCTCTGTTGAGTTGAGATTAATTACTTTGCCCATGTCACAATCTTGCTTGCGTTGTCAACATACAAAATTTGATTTATGATGGAGCATTATTCGAGCTGATATATAATTTTTTCATGTTCTCATGGTAATTGTGCAAGTTTGTGGTTGGTGGATTTGGAAGGTTTGACAGGGGATAGTTAGGAGTGCAAATGCATCTCAGAAGCAATTACAATAAATACTGAATAGCTTTGAAATTAAATCAATTACAAAACGGTTCTCTGTATCTGAAATGTAATGTTATCTTTCATTTTGGCACCAGAATGGACAAGAATAATTAGTTGAGAAAAGCTGGTTTGGTTTTGTGGGGCAGTTACAGTGTATTGGCTGACAAGTAAATAGCATAGTGAGAAGAAGAAACTAAAATAAGCCTACACCATGTTAGAGTCCCATGAATTCATGGAAGAGAGGAATATACAATACAACAAACTTAGGTCACGTTTGGCTGGGGAGAAAGGAATGGAATGGAAAAGAAAGAGGGTTAAATCTTATGTTTGGTTGGTTTAAACAAAGGGAATAGCCGGCCAAAACGAATGGCCTTTCTATCATTTTGGGTGAATGATCATTCCTTCCTCAGATGGAGAGAATAGCCATTCCACATTCTATTTAATTTATTTTTCAAAACTACCATCCTTTTTCCCCCTTTTGAACAACATAACAACTCCTCCCTCCTCGACTCTGGCCCAGCACCAGTCCTTCAACGACTCACTCGAGCAGGTTCGCCTCGTTTGCCCGACCATTGCACAACCCCTCCTCTGCCGTTGTCCTTTCTAGGACTTTCGTTCTATTGCCGTTTGGTACTCGCAATTCACCACTCTCTGCCTTTTGGTTTCCTTGTTGGAATCGCCACTCCTCACCAGATCTGTGCCCTCCTCCTTCAATGAACAGCAAATTGCGAACGAACAGAGAAAACCTCGCACAGATGCATCATTCTCCGCCCAAACCTGCCTTTCCTAGATCCGTCATCTCCCAAATCAGATCATCACCCATCCAACTCTGGCGGCAATATTCACCTATCTGACTATGATGAGCTACTAGTTATATGTATATATATTGAAAAAATAGTCACTGGTATACATCATTGTTAAGAATAGGGGTAGTTTGTCGGAATAAAAATAGAGATATTCCATTCCACAACATTGGCAAAATTTCCACCAAACACTTGAAAACACTTTCTTTTTCATTCCGTTACCATTACCATTACCATTCCCATTTCACCACTCCAAACAAACGTGCCCTTAAAGATTCATTCCTAAAGTGCATGATGTATAGAACATTTTCAGCATCAAAAATAAGAAAAATATGGTCAGTGAAACTGATCATGCTTCTAGGCTAGGATACTTTTTAATTGAGACAAGCAGGTTTGGCGTTGTGGGGTGATGTAATGTTGATATCAGATGTTTAGCATAGAGAAAAGAAACTGAAACAACCTAACACCATCTAGAGTGTGCCGGCTTCAACTAAGGCATGAACATAGAACACAACAATGTGGGATCCGTACAATGGCAAGGACGGGAAATATAGATTGCCTGTTTATGGACTGACGAACTAGCCCACACAAGGAATACGTTTTAAGCTTTTGTAAGTTCACCCCTGAATTATGGAAAGAAAAAAATAAAAGAAACTTGAGATCGTTTAAAAAAATAAGAGAGACATGAGATTGTTTTTCTCTTAACATATTAGTAATAGCTAAAGAATTAACTTCAATTGTGTTGTCTAAAACGGATATCCATTCTATAGAATTTTGGAAGTCAAATATGTGCGTCCTTAAGAAGCCTTCATAAACACAATTCAAATGAATCTACCTTACTCGAAGTTGCTTTAAAATAATCATACCTTTGCCTTGTAGGTAAACACAGAGAATCTCATGGCCTTAGGCTGGGCCTCTATGTTAGCTGCATTCCTGCTTCTTGCTGCTATTATTAATGAAGTAAAACACAGATGTTTGATGGAATTTGTGTTTCATTTTCTTACAAAGCACTTGATGGGTTTACCATTTATGCTATATGTGCACCATGTAAATGATCCAGAACAATTAAAATTGAATACAAGTGTTTCAAATGTACCCACTCACAAAATTCTAATATTAATATGATTATTATTTTTTGCATCGTTTCGCTTATGGTCGTGCGGAAATGTCATGAATAATTTTACTTGCATTTTTAATTTTGTTTTACCTTCTGCTTGATTTGTAGAATTGATGAAGAGCAAGCTATAGAGGATGCTGAAGATGGTCCACCGGAATTGCTTTTTATTCATGGTGGTCACACAAGTAAAATATCCGACTTCTCTTGGAACCCATCTGAAGATTGGGTTATTGCTAGTGTTGCTGAGGATAACATTCTTCAGATCTGGCAGATGGCAGAGAACATCTACCATGATGAAGACGATTTGCCAGAGGAATCTACAAAGGCTTCTTAATTTTAGGTTGGTGAAATCAAGTAGTCAAAGGAGGGGGAAAAAAGAATGTTTGCAAAATGGCGTTTCTAGGATTTTTCTTCTATTTGTTTCCGCTGTAACATTTTCATGATCCTTTTGCCCTTTATACTGCATGTGAAAATCGGTAGTGTTGTTCAGAAAGTAATGAACCAAGTCACTTGTACTGACTGACCCATGTATGTTAATTTAATGCTTAATTTGGTTGTGAAAATGTCGATTGATTTTAATACGCTTCAATGTCTTTTGGAAAGCATGATTGGCATGTCGGATGAGACTTATCGATCACTTGTGTGTAGAGAGCTATGCGTGTTCTGGAAATGAAATGATACGCAGACATGTACCAAGCCGGTGGTACAGGTGCTGGGGTATTTTGTCATGTTTGAGCTTGGGGACTGATTTTTTAGAACCTGTTTAAATGGCAGTTCAGATTGAATGCATGTGTATTGAGTATCGAGAGGTGTTGTAAGGTTGGACTTTGATATGTTGCTCGATTACTTTTATTTTCATATGTGGACAGATCAAGATGTTCAAGTATTTAACTCTGCACAACCTTTTCCTGCAGACGCTCTCCAATCCTCCGAAAAGTTATTCTCAAATTTTACTTCCTGGAGGGACAGAGATTTGCAATAGGCATAAGGTCCATCCTTTAGTAGCTTTTACATGCGGTATCACTTTCTCTTGGAGAAAAACTGTCGATCTATTTCTTCCATTTGGAGAGCAAGAAAACTACTTCGCATGATAGCTTTTGCGGCAACCAAACCAGTTTGAGGAGATCAATACTATTATACCAGCGCAGTGGAGGAATTCAAGACTGGCTTGTCCAATGTTAGATTCTTCCGGGCTAGAGGGGTTACATGAGCGTTTGGATTAATAGTTTGAATTGAAAATACTGTAGAAAATACTGTAGCGTGATAAGAAACATTGGAGTTTGAATTAAAATTTTTCCGATAAATCAAACTACACAAAAATTTTGGCTCAAATAATTTTACATCCATAATAATTTCCTTTTATTCCACAGCACTCTGTTAACTTCTAACAATCACAAGTCTTCATATTTTACACCCTAATTTTATTCTCTAGCTTATTTTATTTCAATTTCTTACAGTTGAAATTCTATGGAATAGTAACTTCTTTTATTGCAGGGGTACAATAGTAACTTCATTATCTTGGGGGTAAGATAGTAACTTCACTTTCACACTATTCTATTCATTTTCTTTAATCTCATCAACATAGCCTACGTGTGCCAATCTCAGTGCTTTCTATCGCTCAATGATATTAATATATAATCACAATGATATTAAAATATAATTACTGCACCCAAATACGGTACGGTATTGTGACAATGTGACTTCCAAAAAGAACGATTTCCTCGAGAGTACGTACCGAGCAACGTAGCGGCTGGTGCAAACTATCCTGTTTGTCTGGTTGGTTTGAATTATATTAATTTTAACCTTTTTTTAGTGTAAACAAAAAAATTTAAATTATATAATTTAAATAGTAATTTTAACTGATATTTAGATGTGCAGTTAAAGTGTTAATTTAAACAAAATATTTAATTTGAATTTGTGTTTGAATGAGAACTGATAACTTTAGTCTAAAGTATGAAAAATTATTTAATAAAAAAAATATGAACCATGTAAAAAAAAGTTATTTAATTAAAAAAATTAATATGAAATGATAGAATTAAATTAGGGGAATTTTCATAAATGCCCTTTTTTAGAATTTACTGTTATAAATGCCACATAATTATTTGTGACGTAACTTAAAGTATAACATGAATTATAGTGTAGCATAAATTTTTTTAATGTGACATAAATAAATACAACTTTTATAAGTGTGGCATAACATGTAATTTTTTCATTGAATTATAAATACAAATATATAAGAGTGAAAACTATTCAATATTGCTTCAAAATGTTGAAATAAAGGGGTTTGAATTTAAAGTTGGTCAGTTCAATCCAGTTTGAACTGTTAATTTAATTGGAACTAAATGCTTTATCACACACCAGTTCAAACTATGATGGCTGTTCAAACTGAGTCGAGCTGGACTCAATCAGTGAAACAAACACCCCTATAATTTTCTTTTCTTTTAGAAAATCAAACTGTTATATTTCCTCCATTATTATTTTTAAATAGGATTATTTGATTTTTTTCGTTTACTTGTGCACTATGAATTTATAGTCTTAGACTATAAATTTTAGAAAGCCACTCGAATGAGAAAGTTTTATTTTAAATTAGTTTTATTTTATTCTTTTTTTTTCATAAAATTTGAATTGAAAACATTATTTTCAATTCAAAGGTTTGGTTTTGACTAATGTTTTCAATGCTGTCTAAATTTTTAGATAATAGAACCTAAAATAAAGTTTGCTACAATTACAGTCTGAAAAGCTAATTAACAGTGTGCCCGGGATTTTTACAAAAGAAGAAGAAGAATAATAAACACAACGATTCTTTTTGTTGGTTGACAAATCGAATCCTGAATGTTTTTGACAATTAGATCTTAATATCGATTTTTTTTTTAATTCAACTTCACATTGCCAAAGGGTTGTCACGTGTATGTAGAATAATAAATGCTTAACTTTTAAAAGTTGAATGTCCGCTTCAAAAAAAATAAAATAAAATAAAATAAGAGGGTAAATTATCATGTTAGTTTTTAATTTTTCACAAAAGTATGATTTTTGGTTCTTAATTTTTTTTAATTTAACAATCCTTAACTTTTTATTTTAGTTAATAAGAAGCTATTTTAATGGTCAAACTGTTTGATCGTTAAAAATTGTTGGCCATCATTTTTTAACTAAAATCAAGAACGAAAATGTTGATGTCGTCGAGGTTGTCGAGGTTTTGATTCACAAATAATGTCGAGAATATTGTTGACGTCGATAGATATTAGGGAAAATATAAATATCATAAGAAAAATTATAATTTTTTTCACAAAAATTATAATTTTTCTCATACCACTGCACATTGGTAAAATAATCAAAATTACTTAATTTGAACCAAGTTAATAACATAATTAATACAATACTTATCTTATTTGATAGTTGTATTGCTTACTATAAAAAGATACCACCATATGTATATTGATTATGTATCTGATATTATTTTTACATACTTATTACAAACAAGATATAATAATATAATAGAGTACATGAAAACTACCATTAAACATAATAAGGTACACACAAACTTCAGATGTCTTTAATACCAAAAGAAGTTTTCAACAAGTTGAAAAACATTACATGGGTTCCGATCTTGATCTAAATAATACATTTGCCAAGATATTACCCTAGATGTGCTACATGTATGTTTCTTGATCTCTTTCCTACTATTAATCCATAAACTAAATATTGTTGATTAATCTAACTTGATGAATAGTTTTCATGGATGTAGTTGTAATTATATTCAACATATTTTATAATGATAAAGGATACACAGGACTATCAAAGAAACTATTTTGGTTTTGCATTTCTAAATTCATCTCCATTTGAGAAATATAAAAAATATTATAAGTATAAGAATTTTTGTTAATTTCAAAGCTCATATAGTCAAAATTTAAAGCAACAGAATGCTTATCAGTTTGACTCATTTGAGTTGCACTATGTCTACAAAAAGTATCCCTCAGTTTTAGTTAAATACATCATTCACCTTTGAATTTTTTAAAATACAAAAAGTATCCCTTATGATTTTTAAACCATCTAAAACCATCCATTCTTTTAGTTTTTCTAGTTTAGTTTTTTTAAAATAACCAAACCGTCCTTGAAGCACAAATATAATCTAAAATATGTGTAAAGTTTATGCTAGCTTTCAAACCCTTCTCTTGGATTCAACTTCAACATGAATGAAATTTTGAACACTCACTTGAAATTTTTTGAAGGATATAATTTTTTTTTATGAAGAAAGTAAAACCAACTTTAAAAAAAAAGAGAAAACTTAGAATTATTTGGTCATATTAATTGTATTAGACATTTATAACAAGTTGGTTTTACTTTATCATACAAAATATATTATTATTTTTAAATAGAATTTTGATATCACAAGTATATATCCAAAATATTAGGTACTATAAAATTGATCACAAGTTGGTTTTGTTTTTCCACTCTTCAATTATTGGGTATTTGGTTGTATTTGCACCAAGTCCCCATCCTTAATTTTTAAAGGTATATTTGTCTTTCTAAATAATGCATTTCATTGAAAGTAAACAAAAAAGGATAACTTTTGGATGGTTTGAAAAATACAGGGAATGCTTTTTGAATGTTAAAAACCCAAGGATAAATATTGTATTTAGCTAAAACACAAGAAATAGTTGTTGTATTTTCTCTGTATTTTTATATGGTGCTTTGGCCTTGTTTAAGAAGTATGTTGAAACTTTAAGTTTCAATTTGCTCCAGTGTAAATAAAGTTTCAACTTGCTACAATATAAATCTTTTATATGCTATGATGTAAAGCTCTTACATGCTATATAGTATTTAAGTTATAACTTACTTTTCTAATTAAGTGTTTGTAATTGGCCCAATATCCTTACCTATCCTACAACTATGATCTTCATCTTGTGTAAATTTTTCCTCTTCAGTGAATGGACTTAAAGGTATTTGATTAGACATTATATTTCCTTTTCTTTATAGTTTCCATCATCATTATCCTTACCATACCACCATTGTCATCATCATCAGTGACGTCGGAATTGTAACAAAATTTATGTGCTCCATAAAAAACAATAATTGAAACTAGTGGACAAAAATAGTAGAAATATAATACACACATCTACATGTAACAAGATATAAGGCGTTGCAGAAGAGCCATAAGCTATTTATTTTAAAAGTAAAGATTATTTAAAGACTAAACAAGTCTTACTCTATGTTTGGCTGACACGGTTCCTATCACATGCTTGGTTATAAAGAGTATAAAGTTCTCACATGTTACAGTAATAATAAAAAAAAATTGCTACAGTATAAAACTCTCACATGCTACAGTAAAAGTGATTCTAATCACTGGTTCCTACAATCTTTTCAAACACCCTTTCAATCAATACTTTTTTATTGTCTCTAAGTTCAAAATATTAATCACATTTCATTTGAAATATTTAAAAAAGTCATACAAAATTGATTTTTATGCAAAAAAGAAAATTTTCCTAGCCTTTTTGATTATTCTGTTGAAATTTTTGGAAATATGCTAAATTTTTACAAAAATATTCACCAATATTACAGATATTTATAGAAATTATAGATATTTTTTGAAAATCTCAAAAGAAAAATCCTTCCCCCTTATATCTTTGTTAAGACTTCAAAATATGAATATTATCGTAAAAATATCAACAATATCATGAGTACTTTTTTCCTTGACTAAAATTATTAAATTATCCTTCCAAATATTAGATGCATTAAAAAATTAATAAAAATTAAGACAAAAATTCATTAAAAATAAAAAAAAATAAAACAAACAACCCAAACAGACAAAAAAAAAAAAAAAAAAAAAATCTTCTTCCTCCTATCTATTCATCAGCATATTATTGGGAAAAAAAAAAAAATTCTTGTACCCATCAACAATAATCTAAACACCATAAACATCAAATTGAACGAAAATCAAATTGAATCGAAATCCAGACTTCCTTACTGAACCTGTTCTGAGAATCAAAACCAATTCATTCCCTCGTCCTTTCTCATTCCACTCAAGCGATTCTTAACTCTCACAACATAACTAAACTCAAAATTCGAACCACTCAATTCCGGCAAAGAGCTTGGAAGATCAAGCCTAAAAAACAAAGGCGTGTTTTTTTGGCACATGCACAAACCCCATTCTTCTGCATTTTTTTTCTTCTTTTGTCATTACAATCTGTCTCACTTCATTTTCTCAGGATTCAAACAGGGACAAGGAATATAAGCTCACGGTGAAAAATTAAAATTGGCCAGAGGAGTTTTACAGCAATAAAATGCCTGCAAAAAAAACAGAAAAAGAAAAAAAAAATTACCAAAAGGCAGTGGAGTTGAAGAAGCCAGAAATAGATTTTTTTTAAAAAATTTTTTCATACCCTGAACATCAGACCTTCAATGTTGTCAAGGGACGAAGTCATCAACGTCTAGATCCGAGCAAAGGGAAGAGGGCGATTGAGCTGGGTTTGCGTGGGGGTGTAGGGGGTCGCTGGCTGGGTTGGGGTCATTGGGCATGGAGGTGGGGTCGCCGGAAAGGAGGAGGGCGGTGGGCAGGGGTTGGCCTGACGGGGGAAGAGAGTTGGGAAAATGAGAAGAGGAGGGGGAAAGAAAATGCGGAAAAATTGAAAAAAATTGATTTTTTTTCTTTGCTTTTTCATTGATTTTGATTTTTTAGAATAGAATTTGATGTTTTTAAATCAATAACTGTGTTTAATTTTTAATTTTTTTATTAATGTATCTATTATTTTAAATGGTAATTTTAGTTAAAAATAATATCTAACAATTTTTAACAATTAAACTTGATAATATGATTGTTAAAATGATTCTGAACAATTAAAATAAAAAATTGAATACTGTTAAATAAAAAAATTAGATACTAAATTATACTTTCCTCAAAAATTGAAGATCAATATGATTAATTTACCCAAAAATTTTAAAATGCACTGCAAATTGTGCCTTTTTTGGGAAGAAAATCTCAGTAAAATAATTTCATCCATAAACAACAGCCTCCAAACTTATTAATTTACTTATTCCTAAATTCAAACTATCTTCCCATATTATATCAGCTTTTGTTTGAGAAGAAGTTAAAAATCTAACTTATTGCGTTATAAAAAGCTTATATAGTACAGTAGTTTGATATAATATAAAACTTTATATATTATAATATTTAAATATATTTTTATATATTATAATATAAAATTTTTATATATTATAATATTTAAAAATATTTAAACTTGTTCGAGAAAAAGTTAAAAATCTAACTTATTATGGTATAAAATATTAATATAATACAATAGTTTGTTTCAGCGTAAAGCTGCGATGTTTAAACGTTAAATTACTTTCTAACATGGTCATTGTCTGCTATCCTCCCAACACGAAAACCCATACAAGTAATCAAATAAAAAGTGAATTAATGACAAAATCCACCTTTCTTCTTCTCCACTCCTCTCTTCTGCTTTTAAACCTCATTAAACCCGCTCAACTCTCCCTTTCTCTCTCCTCTCCGTCCCCCACTCCAAAAAAAGCCAAAAAGAAAAGCAGTGGGAGAGGACTGAGAGAGAAGAAGGAAGAGACAAGTCTTACCGAGGCCAATCTCACGTAAATTGCCGTCCTCTCCAATTTAAACAGAAGAGCCAAACAGAAGAGAAAACAAAGGAAAAGTCAAATCTCTCCTCTTTTACTTTCTCTTCGAAACCCTAAGACGCAGAAACCCTGTGAATAGCCGAGGAAGAAGATGGGCCAGAAGTCTCTGATCTATGCGTTCGTCTCTCGTGGGACTGTGATTCTCGCGGAGTACACGGAATTCAGCGGGAATTTCAACTCCATAGCTTTCCAATGCCTCCAGAAGCTTCCCGCCGCCAACAACAAGTTCACCTACAACTGCGACGGCCACACCTTCAACTACCTCGTCGACAGTGGCTACAGTACGTTCTCTTCTTTCCATTTCTTGGTTTTCCATTTGGTTCCTTGTAAAATTCTAGGTAGAGTAAGAAGATCGCCGCGGAATCTTTTCGATGTGCGGTTGGACTTGGGGATTTACCTGATACGGATTGTGTTATGGTGTTTTCGCGATGTTCAGTTTTAAAAACTTGAGATTCTGTTTTTGTTTTAATGTTTCCTTTTAGATCTTTTTACTGTGATTGCTCTACTGCCGCACTGAGCTCAATTTCGTCTATTGCGATCTGACTTTTATGCGACGAAATGGAGATTTTAGCCTGTGTGTCTTTTAATTTGTTTGATGTGGAAAGGCTAGAAATTTTATGGAGAGGACGGGGCATCCTAAAAACGAAAGAAAGTAAAAAAAAGAAAAAAAGAAAAGAAAAAAAGATTTAGAGAAAAGAGGCATACAGTTGTGCATTATATTTAGGACTTTATGTGCAAGTTTGTCTGATTGGTTCTGGGAACATGTGGAAGGAGATGAAAATATAGAATTTACACTGTTTTAGTTTTGTTTATTTTCTTATGCATTATTTTATTTTGTGAACATTTTCTCAGCAAGCAGCTGTAGCAAGGGTGATAGTTACCTTTTATACAGATCGTGATTTCAGCACAAGTCTCTTTGAGCCTCTAAGAAAGATGACGATAAAATTGTTTAAATTAAAATTAGTATATTAGTGGTATCCATTTAACATTAGAACTTAGGTTAAGAAATCTTCAAGGCTTACGATTTTTGCTTTTTTGCAGCTCCAGGGAAATATTTTCTTTTCCTGCTCATACATTGATACAAAGATCGATTCATCTTGGTTATGTTGTCGTCCTGTACATTAATTTGTTAAAAATGATGACCCAACATTTTCGTACACACAAATGTATTATCACGTTTCTTAGTACAAAACTAATACAATACCAAAATGGAAGATAATGAAAAGTTGGTAACATGATGGATGTAGCTTTTCATTTTAAAAGGATATGGGCTGTGGAGAGTAAGGAATATGTCAAGTACAATGAGGTTTGTTGGGATTTTATTTTGTAACAGATAATGTGCAAGGTACATGATATTCTTGTAGGTTAACTTGTGTTTTTTTTTTTTTTTTTTAATAATCAAATGCATTAAAGCATCGTGGAGATTGTGTTTTTGGTTATTGTGTATATGATAGCGTAGTGCAAGTATTTTGGGTAGTCTTTCACCCTATTTTTACACCTCTAATTGAGAATACAGCTTACACATTTTTAAGCTAAGAAGATTTCTGGCAAATTATTGTACGTAACTGTGATGATTTTTTTAAAATAAGATACAAAATTTCATTGAAGGACAAGGAGTCCTCGAAAAGAACCAAAGATCTAAAGAAAACATAACATCTAAGACAAACAAAGCCAAACAGATCATAGAACTAATCCATCAAAACTGCCTCCGAATACCTCAAAAAATCAGTAAAGTAAAACTTCTGAAAATCTTTAGATAGAGATGCCCAAAGAGTGCCCTATGGGTGACTTTCTCCCAAATCTCCTTGCACTCTGCATCTTCAGTATCATCAAAGATTTGTTTATTCCTTTCAATCCAGATTGCCCATGTGACCGAGTGAATGACCATTTTCCAAAGAATTTTTACATCGTTTATTTCTATCGAACATAAAATTGCTCCTAATCACATCATCAATTTTTTGAGGGACTACCCATAGGAAATCAAAATCGACCAAAACTCTTCGCCAAATGTTTCTAGAGAAAGAACAGTGAAGAATTATGTGATCAGGGGATTCATAATGATCTTGCACTAAACACACCACCCTGGGAAGAGATAAAGGTACGGTTTTCTTCTTTGCAACATATCTTGAGTGAATAGCTTACCAAGAGCAGGTAATTAAGTGAAAACTTTGATTTTATTTGGAACAATAGATGTCCATATGAAATGATAAAAAGGAAAAGGAGAAAGGGAGTTAAATTGGTCATCAATAAGGAATTTAGAAGAACATTTGCAGGAAAAAACACCAATACCCTCCAGCTCCCAAACCCACCCATCCAAAGAGTACGAACATTTCCTCACCTTATCCAAAACAGCTAATAACGCCTCCCACCTCCCCAGCCTCCCTCTTGCTAGGGTTTCTAATACAACTAAGGTCCAAAGAAAAGGAGTTATTTCAGATCAAGAGAGTAAAAGAAGAAATTGAGTATTGTGTAATGACGAATTTTATAAAAGACGAGGAAACGTACAAGAAAAGGCAACCCCTCCCACCCATACATCTTCCCAGAATCTCATTCTCGTCCCATTCCACACTCTCAACTTTGCATGAGCTTCAAAATATATATAAAGAGGCTGATTCCATGGGCATCCTTGAAGCTTCACCCGACCTCCAATCCCCGAAAGAAGCACCACATTTACTTTTAATCACAACTCTTGAAAATCTCCATAGCCATTTTGACAGAAAAGCCTTGTTTTTAATCACAACTTTCTCTATCTCCAAAACCCCTCTCTCTTTAGCTCTGCACGCTACATCCCCAGAAAAAAAATCACACATCATTTTTTTCAATGCATACTATACAGTAAATTGGCAAGGATGAAAGAACTGAATTGATGAGAGTTAATCTCCCTTCACGAGAAAAAAAAAGCTCTCTTTCACCCATCCAATCTTTTGGCGACTTTAGAAACAACTGGCTCCCAAAGGGAACTCTTCAACGGATTACCCCCCAATGGCAAACCCAAGTATTTAATAGGCCAAACACCTGTGGAACAGCCTGCAATGCTAGCCAATCTTTGGACTTCCTTAGCTAAATTCCTGTAGAAATGCATGAAAATTCTGTCTAGATCAATGCTTGGATTTTAATTTGTCTGGCAGAATTTTTGTGAGCTTCTAAATTTTTTTAAGAAACTGTGGAACTTCATGACATAATAGTGTGGCCTCATAGTTAAGTGGATATATTTATTTAAGTAGCATTAAAAAGTAATTTTTCTTATTGGTTAGTGACTGAAGCTGGTTCACGTTGCAGCGTATTGTGTAGTAGCTGATGAATCAGTTGGAAGACAAGTGCCTCTTGCTTTTCTAGAGCGTATCAAGGATGACTTTGTGTCAAAATACGGAGCTGGCAAGGCTTCCACAGCTGCTGCAAACAGTCTTAACAAGGAGTTTGGGTATTGTTCTCTCTTTTAGATAATATAACATGTACTGAATGTTTTTTTTTTCCTTGTTTAGGAACCTTACATAATTTAGCTATTCATTGCAGACCAAAGTTGAAGGAACATATGCAGTACTGTGTGGATCATCCTGAGGAAATTAGCAAGCTTGCAAAGGTGAAGGCCCAGGTTTCAGAAGTTAAAGGTGTTATGATGGAGAATATCGAAAAGGTAGATGTGCCATTGACTTTTGGATTGAATGGATAGATTCTCACTTCAAAGCACTGATGTGTAGTGTTAGAAGTAAAATTTCTGGAATGAGAATTCCTAATTTGACTTAAAAACCTAAAATGTTTGGCGAAATATCAAAATAGACAGAAGAAAGAATCTTTGCATGAATCCATTCTAGGCTAGAACCTTAATACCCATATTTTAGGTTGTTTTGTGTAAAAAGCAGTAAAGGTTTACGTGGTATACTATTATCCTTAGAACCTGGGACAGGTATGGCAGCTTTCTATTTCTTAACGGACAAGTATTCAAATACGTTCTTGAAGTCCAGAACTTCATGAGATGCCAAGAACTTCATGAGATGCCAAAACTTTGTCATCTATAGGTGACCTTTTGATTGTTTGCTTTCATAGACTGAATGTAAGGATAATGTAGAAGGAAATTTCAAGATTGAGAAACAACTGTTTTAGTTTCACCACATTCAGGATTGAGTGATCTCCGTTCACAATTTGATACGGTACTAATAAATTTTGATAGTGTTGATTTTGAATACTTTATAATGTCATGTGGCTTTAATAAAGATGAAGGAAAAATTTTGTCGGGGACTTGGTGCCTGTCCATTATTGTTAGTCTATGGAAGTTTGTTATGGACGTTGTATGTTTCTACTATAATTGAGCTCTTGCATCTACTTGTTTTATTTAAATTTAGGTGAATTAAAGTAATGAAAACTAGCAAGTTTTATTTAATTTAGGTGAATTACACCCCTAAAAAAATAAAAATAAAAATAAAAATAAAAAGGTGAATTATAAAAGCTAAAAGGAAATAGATTAGCCTAAAAAGGATTGTACAAGTGTGATGGGAGGCTTGAAATGAGCTTCTCATCATTATGGATGTGTATAGAAGACTCCGATTCTAAACTACTTTAGTTAGGTACTTGATGAATAGATTTAGCCTTTTAGCGGAAAAAGAAAATATAGTGACATAGGAAAACGAAACAAAAGAAGCAAACTAATTCTTAACATATGTCTTAACAAAAGTGACGATTTTAGAAGTCTACTAAATGACAGATGGTAGCCAGGGCTGACTTATATGTAGCACTACCTTTTTTTTTTTTGTTTGATAAGAAACAAAGATTTCATTGAAATCAAAGGAATTAAATCTACAAAGAGGAAGGTCAAGAAGTCCTTGATAGATAACCAGCAAGACTAGAGAAAATCAAACAGCGAAACCAAACCAAAACAAAACTAAACAGCACAAAGAAAAAGCTAGTATATCAAAATTGCTATCCAATCCCTCAAAAAATCATAGAAGAGAATCCCCTGAAAATCTTTGGACTGTGAAGCCTAAAGAAGAGCTACATATTTGGCTTTCTTCCAAACCTGGTCACACTCTGAATCCTCAGCGTCATCAAAGATTCGTTTATTCCTTTCAAGCCAACTTGTCCAAGTAATTGAGTGAATGCTGTTTTCCAAAAAATCTTGCATGGTCTGTTCCTACCCACCATAAAATTGCCCGTAATCAAATCATTGATATTGTGAGGGAACACCATAGGAAGCCAAAATAGTCCAATATCCTCTGCCAAATGTTGCTAGCGAAAGAACAGTGGAGAGAAATATGACCAGGGGATTCATTATGATCCCTGCACAAGGCACACCACCCCAGAGAAAGATAATAAGGCTTTCTTCTTTGCGACAAATCTTGAGTGTTCAGTTTACAAAGAGCAAGTATCCAACTAAAAACTATGATTTCAGTCGGAAGCAAAGATTTCTATATGAATTGATGGAAAGGAAAATTGAAAGAAGAGGAAGATTTATCATTGGTTAAAAATTAAAAAAAAAAAAGATTTGCATGAGAAAAAACCAGACCCCTCCAACTCCCAGACCCACCTATTTGTAGCAGTAGCTTTTCAATTCACAAAACGGAATCCAACCTGCCCCATTCGTTGGGGATTTGTTTAAACTGAACTGCATCAGGCATGCGTGTAATTAGAACTGAACTGCGGTAGGCATGAGCTGAATTGAGAGCATGCAAACAACAAACAAGTTCAAGGATTTCTTGAGCCACTCTGCCTTGCTGTTGCTCTATAATGACTATTTTTATCTTGTTTCAACTAGATGCTGTTGCAAGGTCTAAATAGATAAGAAGCATAAGCTTGTCATTGTGAGATGTCTAAGCAAATTAATGACATGCCAGTGTAAGGAGAACAATCCTGTATAGAATGGGAGAAGCTGACTGAGATTTATGAGTCATGTATGAACTTTTTTTTTTTCATTCATCTTTTTGTTTGTTGGAATTTACATCTCAAGTTTGTTTTCAGGTTCCTTTTTCTTTTTTTGTTATTTTAAAATTATTGTTTTCTTAAAACGACTGCATTTAAAGACACAAGTTCCCTACTCCCAGATGATTTTTTGTCCCATTTTCCTGTATGATTTGGTAGAATTTCCATTTACATTCTCATTTTAAATTACATTTGAGTCTCTTTTGAGACAAATATAATTAGAATAATCCAGTAAAATCACAAACGTTGAATATTATTGTGTTGAGGTTGAGCTATTTTCATTGGCATGCTGAAGTTGTGTTTATCTTTGACATGTTTCCGTTCCATCTGGATGGATATTTTGCAGGATAGTCCTGAAACTCCTTTATGTTTTGATGCAGGTTCTAGATAGAGGGGAAAAGATAGAACTTCTGGTTGATAAGACTGAGAACCTTCATCAACAGGTTAATTGTGCTCTTTGACTCTCTCTCTCTCTCTCTCTCTCTGTGAATGCATTATCATGTCTTAACTTTTGGTTTTGGAAAATATAAGGCTAGATATCAACGCCTATGAGGACTTGAAATTTCTATGTTGGTTTTTCCATACGTACATCTTGAAATTTGTATTTTGGTTTTTCCATACGTACATCTTGAAATTTGTATTTTGGTTTTTCCATAAATCCCTCCCTGCATTCTCTCTCTCTCTCTCTCTCTCTCTCTCTCAATTTGTATACTGCTTTTTGTTTTCTTCCCTGCACGCCAGTCTGTATGTATGCATCACTATGTATGGAATTTCATCCTTTTAAGTGATGAAGTTGGAAAGTCGAGGCTTAGATGTAGCTGGAATCTGTAATTTAACTTTCAAATTAATGAAGTTAGGAAGTCCAACGCTGATCTGTATTTTAACCTTCGAAGTAATGAAGGTAGGAAGTCGAGGCTTAGATGTAGTTGGAATCTTTTAACTTGCAATTTGCACATTTATTATACCTTGATCTGCCAAGTTTTGGTCCATTTCAAGGACTAAAGTATCCTTAACTTGCATTAAATAAATAGATTATGAAGTTCTTTAAGTTGTCTGCAAGCAAAGATCAGGTTCAAAATTGGTCGGAAGGAAGTTGATGTTGTACATTCACAAGAGTGGTACTTGGATAACGATGTAATGTCTTATTTGAAATTAGTTATAATTTATGGTTTTCTAACTTGATGATTATTAATTTGATTACAGGCACAAGACTTCCGAACTGCAGGGACGAAAATTCGGAGGAAAATGTGGTTGCAGAACATGAAGATCAAACTGATTGTTTTGGGAATCCTTATTGCGTTGATCCTCATCATAGTCCTCTGTGTGTGCCATGGTTTTAACTGTGGAAAGTGAGCTTCTTTCTTGAGGAGTTTTGATCATGTTGATCAATACTTGCAATTATTGTATAAGATGAAATGTATCCCCTTTGTATCTAGTGGAAATATCCAGGTATTTGACTCCAAGAGACCTAAAATGTTGTGTGAATGGATACCATATAACAATCTTGTTCTCAAATGCTTTCCAGAAGGTTTTAAAAAGTGAAATCCTTTATCGCTCTGCCAAAATGAAGTTTGTTTGATTTGAAGATTGTTAGTTTACAATTTAATATAGTGCCCAATGTGGTGTTCTGTATCTGTATTGTATCATAAAATATCTTAGATCGTTGATTATTTTGAGACTTCTTTATACTGTTTTGAGTGAGGAATTCAAATATTTAAAGCAGGATTTTGGAGTGTCTGGAACCAAGTAAGAACTTGAAGTTAGAGCTTGGTTCCAAACAAGGGGGTTGGTTATTAGGTCTTAGCAATATGAATAGGGTGTTTGGGAACATTGGTTTGGTTTATATCAATTTTAGTTAAAAACACTATAGTATATGAGAGCTTTACACTGTAATACTTTTGCTTTATACTGTAGTATATTAGAGTTGGACATTGTAGCAGTTGGATTGGTTTCTAAACACTTATTTTTTGTTGGAAAAAGTTTATTTTAGTTTGAAAGAAGATTTTCTATCGAGATAATTGGCATCCAGTGCTAAAGGCACGTTTGGTTGGGGGGTTTTGGAACAGAATGGAACCCCAAAATTGGTGGTATAGGCATTCACTTGGAGGGACTCGTTCCATTGAGCCCTTATTATTATTATTATTTTATTGCAATCCCTTGTTCAATGCAAAAAAAGTTTTTTAGTAGAAGGGTGCAAGGTCGGCCAATAAAAATAGGAACAATAAAAAAAGGCAAATTGCACCATTCTAGGTCTACAATTTAAGTGAGTTTGGTGTCACGTCCCAAAAGAGCTCTTGTTGAGAGGTAGGTAGCCCAGGACTTAAGTATTGCTCTTCGGTTCTCTATCTAGCCGATGTGGGACTTTTTGTACGTTACATTCTCCTCCACCTAATCGCGTGACGCCCCCGTCACGGATCGGCTCCCCTGAGGGTCCCACTGGACCGTGGAGAGTTCACACACCAAGCAGACAGTACCCCACTCTGATACCACTTGTCACGTCCCAAAAGAGCTCTTGTTGAGAGGTGGGCAGTCTAGGACTTAAGTATTGCTTTTTGGTCCTCTATTTAGCCGATGTAAGACTTTTTGTACGTTACATTGGGCCTGAATGTTGGGGGTCTCAAAGTTGGCTCCTCGCTTATCAACCTGCAGTATTTAACTCAACACCCAACATTCAATAATTTTTTAAAAGAAAAGACATTTTCGAGGACGTTTGGCATACGGTAATTAGTAGGAATCATATTCTTAGGATATATTTTGTCGTACATAGGAACCTTCTCTCAGATTTTTGGAAATGATATATTATTGTGTTTAGTTGTACATGAAAATCTTTTATAGTTAGACAAAAATGAACTAATGTATCATCTTTTAGAAAATATTTCTATTGTTGTTTGTATATAAATATGATGTTAATATTCATATTTCAAAGAAGATTACTACACTCATAACATTATAATTATCATTACAAAGAATTTAAAAAATAAAAAAAAAACAAAAAAAGCCTCTTTAACAAAATTTAAGAATTTAAAATTTAACAACAACAACAACTACAGCAACAATGTTATTTAATAATGATAATCTAATTATAACATTATAAATATCATTACAAAGAATTTGAAAAAAAAAAAAACACAAAAGAGCCTCTTTTTTAATAGTGATAATGATTAGATTATTAATATTAATATTAATATTAATATTAATATTAATATTAATATTATTATTATTATTATTATTATTTATCTTATTATTGTTTAATATTCTTAATAATATATTACATTAAAAAATAATGTTAATACATTATTATAAATTAATATTGATATTTTTATTTAATAATATATATATTAATATGATACATTGATACTAATATTAAATAATTATAACAATATAAATATTCATAATATACTGATATAAAAATATAATATTAGTATTTATTATTATTATTATTATTATTATTACCAAATTATTATTTAATATTTACATTGAATAACAATATTAATTATAATAAAATTATTAGTGTATTTGATTACTATTTTTTATTAATTAAATTATTATCAAATTATTAATATTATTATATTAAATGAAATAATGTTGGTATTACTAATATTAATATAATATTAGCAATATTATTAATAATATAGTGTTATTTTATATTAAATTTAATATTAATATGTTTGGTAGACGAGGGAAAAAAAGATGAAAGAAGTTGTCTATAAATATTTAGTTTATGTTATACAATTAAACAACGTGAGCAAAGTGAGTGAATGAGATGTAATTAAGGACAAAATAGACTATTTGTTTTCGAGTTTATTTTGGTAATTAATTTTGTATTTTAAATGTACAAAGTGACATGTATGAATGTGGAAAAAAATAAATGGTTTTTCTTATTGAATTAAACAAGAAATGATTAGGGCCTAGTCTTGAGGCAATAAGGAAAATGAGCCAAAATAGTAAAGAGATAAAAACTAATAGGCCAAGATATTAAAAACTTTAATTAATATGATATTTAAGTGTAATTAGAATTTACCAATTACTAACACATGGCGAACGGTTATTGGTTGCTGGAGGAATGGGTCACGTGGCACGTTGGCATTCTCTGAGGAATGAGGGAGCATGAGAGCAGATGTGGAGTGTTGAACATGAGAGCAGAGGGCTATCGAAGTAGCAGGGGACCATCGGGACATGTGGCCACCACTGAGTGGCTAGGTGCTATTCCTTCTGATACCAAACGCGTTATTGGTTGGCCATGTGGCACACACGTGCAAGTGATGGCCTGCAGGCAGCTCCGACGGTTGGAAGGGAGAGTTCACGTCCTCTCTTAGTCGTGCAAGTGGGATTTGCTTCACCATTTATGCTAATTTGAATTTCTACTCTCATTTTGACACCAAATTGCTCCAAATTGTCATTTTAGTCCCTTTTACCTAATTTATGTACATAGTTGAGATAAAATAAATAAATAAATAGAGGAAAAATAATAACAATAATGATAACAACAACAACAATAATTCAATTAAAATAAAATAAAACAAATTAAATAAAATTAACAAAAATGAAAATAAAAGTAAAATATGTAAAAATAAACAAAATTAAATAAAATTAAATAAAAATATCAAGAACATAAAAAAATATGTGCATTGAAGGACATGAATAACTCTATTTTCATAGAGTTATCACAGCTGAATCACGAGAGAGGAGAAAGAGGTGAGTCTTAAATTGTTAGACATGTATGCTCTAAGAAGTAAAATGTTGTAATATGATTTTAGAGACATTTTATTAATAAAGAATTTATTTATTGTTCATATACCAAATATTGTCCTTTTTACGTTCAGATTTGTTAAATATATGATAAGCACATAAAAGTCTAAAACTGTCGATCTAAATCTTTAAGAATCAGGCATATGATGGACAGATTATATGGAAGACATAATTCTAAAGGTGATGGTCTAAATCATAAGATCCGCAATCGAGGGAATAAAGTTGGATTCTTTATTCATGCTAAGATTGTCATGTTGTCAACATCCCTAACAAGAGATGACTTGTCTTGGCCATCGGAGTTAGACTTCACAAGTAGAAACATTGGTGCATTGTCATAGGTGACAATATATTGAATCAGGACATAAAGTGGAATTGATTTAGATTAATAATTCAATGTGTGCAAATCAATTCACTTAGGATAATCATATGTGTTGTATCTTAATCCTGAAATGACTAACGGGCCCCGTTATCTTGACTTATATCTTTTGTTGTACCAAAGGGTGACATCCTGACTTTATGATGGTATGCATACCGATATGTTAGAGGCATGACTTTTGATAGCATAGACCTGTTCTTCATAGATATGGAATCCATAGCTCCATTGGTGGAGTCAATGATATTCTCTTATATGTATTATCTTGTAATTGAAAAACTGGAGTGCTCAATCATTTAGATGCATAGGTGTAACAAATTTGTATACTGTCCTTGGATGGTAAGTTTTCTAATGGTAAGATAATGAAATGTAAGATAAATATTATTGGGAAAGTAAAATGGATTTTATCCTTAAGCTGACTATGAATATCCTATAGGGATACAATAAATCATGATATGTCATGGACACTTAGCTAATTGGAGCTTTATAATTTATATAGATCGAGAGTGCAGCTCTAAGCTTTTAGTAGAGTAGCGTTAGAGTAGATAATTAAAAATATATATTTGGGATATTATATTTTATAATTATCGAAGCTTGAAATATATGTCCATCAGGTTCCATTTGTTAGCTCATAATAAATCCTGTAACGATGCGATAGGCTTTTTTAATAAATTGGTGACTTATGTTAAATTATTAAGTTGGTTGAAATTTGATAGGATCAGATAATTCATGTCTGTTTATTGGTTGAATTAATTTTTTAAATTAATTTGAGATAAACTTGTTAAATTGTCGGTAACATTTATATTCCTTGAGATTATCTAGATATGACTATTTTAATTAGATAACTTCTCTATTAGATTATTTAAATTAAAACTGAGGCTCTATCTAAAGAATCTCAAATGGAAAATAAAAGATTCTCAGAGATCATACTATTGCAAGTTTGGTAGGCTGATCAGTTAGTTCGACCTGCCAATAGAGCAAGTTCGACAAGTCGATCTGTTAGTTCGGCTAGCCGATCTAACGATAAGTTGATCACGTGTTTTTTATGCGATTTTATCAGAAGTTGATCTATATTTGAATTTTTAAGGCCTTGTCTGATAATGACCAACCTAGGAGACGACCTCTATAAATAGGGAGTGAGTTTTCTTAATTATAGAGATCAGTGGAAAAGTTAAGAGTGAGTACTTTTGTGTTAGATACTCTAAAACTCCCTAAGAGCTTTTGTTCACAATCACGAACCTTTGCTCTAAGTCTTCTCGATAGGTTGGAAGGAGAGTCACCAGTGGTAGAGCTGTACGACTTGTGCCCACACATATACTGATCATGGATAGAGAATAGCAAAGAAGACCAGTTGGTTAAGGCTCTTTTGAAAGGCCTTTCTCTTCATTGATTGTAGGAGCTCTTTAGCATAAAAAGGTTAGTAAGATCTATGATTGATTTAAGTATATAGCATGTCAAACTTGTGTTTTAAAAAATACTCAAATTTAAAATTTTTAAAATTTTGCTGCATGATTGTTTTCCAACAAGTGATATCAAAGTCAAGTTTTTACATAAATTTATGAGTTTGTGATCATGATATATGTATAAATTATATGATTTTGAATACTCTAGGGTTTTTATATATATTTACATATGTTGTCGTGAATTATATGGTGAATGATTATTAATTAATTTATTAATTTGTACCGGTTATAGTTCCTTAAAGGCTAGAATATGTATCTAAGTTTTTTATGTAATTAGATGGCAGTCTATTATCACCATCTAAGAATTATTATTTAATTTTAAATTTGTAAGAATTTTGTAATTAAATAATTATTCGGAGTGAAGACTACACTAGAAAATGGAGATAATAACGATTCCAAAGGTATTTCTTGAGTTTCTAAATTTTTATGTTTTTGAATTATTGAAAATAATATTGAAAAACTATACAAAAATGTGATTTCTGCTCAGTCAGCAAGCTGAACCCTCAGGATCGGCCGGTCGATGGTTGCAGACCGGTAGTCCAAACTTGTCCATAGGGTGGATTTCAACCAGCTCTAGCGGCAGGCCAAACTGCCAAGTTCGACAGGTCAATGGCTTATGACCAGCAGGCCGATCTCATTGATCGGCATGCTAGTAGAGAGCTGTTGTTTTCAAAAACGGTGTGTTTTTGGTGCATTTTTGATTTTATTTTTAAGAAAATTCTAAGAAACATGAAATTTTGAGATGACTGGAAATAATGAAGAAGTTGATCTATTCGGAATTGAGGACTTCAATATCGATGCCACATGAAGATAAATACAACTTGAAGATTCAATGATGAAGAATTGATAATATGTTTTGATCGATCTCTTGTAATCTCTAATTTCTTTTCTCTAGGGTGAAACCATAATATTATAGCTGTTTATTATTATTTTACTTGTGGCTTTGCATGATTGCTGCACTTGTCTGCATTGTAACATGATTTGCCATGTATGTTGATAATGTCATATAGAATAGGGAGTGTTGCTCATTAAAAATTGTTCATGCATGTTTTTAAAATAAAACCTCGATTTCAAAAGATTGAGTGGGAAAACGTTTTTAAAGAGAGGACCTGCGGGCTCCATCGTTGGTCTATAGGTAGCAAATGGTGGTTTCGACCCCCTAAGAAGGGATTTTATCATACACCGAGTTAGATCTCTAAAAGCACAAGATATTTTGGAATGATTTATTGTTGCACACCCCTAGGTGGCAATTATAGATCATGAATAAATTAGTTAAAATGATGGTTATACACACATGTTAATTTTATTATTAACCTCTCTAGAAGCTCTATTAATAAAATTAATAGCCAAAGAAAATGAGTATTAACATATGTTGGATTAGACAGGTTTTGGATGGCAATTATTAATCAAGAACAGATTCGTGTTCTTAATTGAATTTGGCAAGTCTCCCCTAGGCAACTTGTTGAATTCTAAATTAGGGATTATCATTGTAAGGTTCTGATCTTTTCAAGGTTTTTAAACATAAACACAATTGTATGTTTACTTCGTTGTGTTATCTTACTAAATTGTCATGGAACGTTTGCTTGTATTTGGTATATGTTCTTTATTATAGATTAAAATATCTAAAAATTTTTTATCTTTGATACTAGATAAAAACCAATTAACCGGTGAGAATTATAATGATTGAAAGAGGAACTTGAATGTTGTCCTAGCTTTTGAGAAACTAAAATTTATGTTAACGATACTGTGTCCTCCCGAACCTACCGAGGAATCCACTAATGAGTAAATCTAAGTGTATGATCGCTAGAAAGATGCTAATGATCAGGTCTAGGGTTATGTTATGGCTAGTATGAATAACATACTGTAGGCTTAACATGAAGATTATGAGACTACGAAGCAGATCTTTGATAATCTTGAAGACATATTAGGACGCCAAGCTATAACAAAGTGGCAACGGGTGCTTTGGAAACTTTTAAACTACAAACAAAGACCAAGTATGTCTATAAAGGAGCATATGATGTTGGTCATAGGTTACCTCGTTGAGGCTCAAGCCCATGGAGTTGATATAAATGCCGAGTCATAGACGACTATGGTTTTTTAGACTATATCAATGGAGTTCACCCTATTTAGAGCTTCATACAATTTTAGCAATAGACAGGATGTGACCTTAACAGAGTTGATAAAGCAGTTATAGGAGTTTGAAAATCTGTTCAGGGAAACTTCTACGGGTGGCAAGACTAACTTGGCAGCTGTATTCGGTTCCAAACCTAACCCTAGGAATAGAAGGAAGCAAAAGACTAAGCACGGGAAGTCTTCAATTCCTACAAACGACAAGAACAAGAAGAAGAAAAAGAAGAACCCAAAGAAGCTAAATTGCTTATACTATAGGAAGGTCGGGCACATCAAGAAGAATTGCAAGGACTTCTTTTCCCGAGGAGGTAGGTGTGATCTTTTGGTTATTGAAACTTATTTGGTTAAAGAATCAAGAGACACTTAGGTCATAGATTCTGGAGCAACTAATCATGTTTGTGTTCTTTATAGGGGTTCAAAGAAACAAGAAGTTTGTTGCATGAGGAACTCACGCTTTAGATGGGCGATGGATCCTTGGTGTTTGCTAAAGCAGTGGGAGATGTCCATCTTTATTTTGATAATTATAGGAATTTAGTTTTGCAAGATTTTTTTTCCTAAACTTAAAAGGAATTTAATATTTGTAGCTTGTTTATTTAAATACTCTTACTCAGTTTCTTTTAATAATAAAGTGATGATTCGTAAAAATAAATCTTTTATTTGTGATGGATGGATGTAAAATAATCCATATTTTATCAAACCTAAGATGGACTTACTACTTAACACTAAGGTTAATGATAATAACTTTAAAAGACTTAAAACTTCTTACTCTAATAAGACCTTTTTTTGGCATTTGCGATTAGGTCATATTAACCTAAGTAGGATTCAAAGTTTAGTAAGGGATGGACCTTTCAGTCACTTAAAGGTAGAATCTATAACACAATGTGAATCTTATTTAGAGGGCAAAATGACCAAAAACCATTTGGGTCTAAAGACAATAGGGTCGAAAGGGTTCTACAACTTGTGCATAATGATGTTTGTGGTCCCATGAACATCTGGGCACGAGGAGGGTATGAGTACTTCGTCACTTTTATTGATGATTACTCAATGTAGGGGTACGTATACCTAATGCATCACAAAAGCAAAACTTTTGACAAGTTTAGAAAGTTTTGGAATGAAGTGAAAAAGTAATTAGGTAAACCCATAAAGGCACTTCGATCCAATCGAGGTGGTGAATACCTCTCCGATGAGTTCTTGGAACACTTCTTAAAGAATGGGATTTTATCCCATTTAACTGAGGTAGGCACTCCCCAGTAGAATGGCATAGCTAAAAGAAAGAATAGGACTTTGTTGGAGATGGTTAGGTTCATGATGAGTTATTCATCATTGTCTTTATCTTTTTGGAGATATGCACTATAAACTGTATGTTATCTTTGAACAATGTACCTTAAAAATCGGTTCCTAAAACTCCTAACGAGCTATAGATGGGGAATAAGACATCCTTAAACCTATTCGCATATGGGGATGTCCGACTCATATCCTATATAAGGAAGCGAATAAGTTGGAAGTATGTTCAAAAGTGTGTGTATTTGTAGGATATCCAAAAATGACTAAAGGGGGTTATTTCTATAACCCAAAAGAAAATAAAGTTGTGGTTTTCACTAATGCAACGTTCCTTGAGGAAAGTTGCATTAACGACTTTAAGCCTCAAAGTGAAGTGGCACTTGAGGAGTTGGCAAGTGATTCAATTACTCCGGGGGCTCTGGTAGAAACAAATCCAATCAATGTAGAAAAACTAACCGAACAACAACCTAAAGAGCTTCGTCATAGTGGAAAGATCAAGCGTCAACCCGAGAGATAAATGTTCAATGGTGAGACCTTTTTGGTTGAACCAGATGAACATAACAGGGATCCTTACACTTATGAAGAGGCTATAGAAGATGTTGATTTAAATCTCTAGACAAAAGCCATAAAAACTGAGATGAAGTCTATGGAGACTAATTAGGTCTGGAACCTATAGATCTTTACGAAGGGGTAAAACCCATAAGGTGTAAGTGGATCTATAAGAGAAAAAGGGGAGCAGATGGTAAAGTTAAAACCTGTAAGGCTAGACTGATAGCTAAAGGACACACGCAAAAGGAAGGAATCAATTACGAGGAAACCTTTTTGCCTATAGCCATGCTTAAGTCTATCTGTATTTTCTTGACCGTAGTTGCCACTCTCGATTACGAGATTTGGAGACGACCTTTCTGAATGGTTATCTTGAGGAGTCCATATATGTATTATAGCCAGACGAGTTCAAGGCTAAGGGGCAAGAGGGTAAGGTTTGCAAACTGCTAAAGTCAATTTATAGACTAAAGCAGGCTTTCCATTCTTAGAACATAAGATTTGATTAGGTGATCAAGACTTATGGGTTCGAACAAAATATGGACGAACCATGTGTTTACAAGCACATTAAGGATGGAAGGTGGTTTTTCTACTACTCTATATAGATGACATTTTGCTAATTGGGAATTATGATTTGGGCATTGTTATTAGTCAAATTATGGTTGGCCAAGCAGTTTGACATGAAAGACTTAGGTGAAGCTAATTATGTTCTTGGTATCTAGATTTTTAGGGATAGGAAGAACAGAATGATAGCTTTATCCCAAGCGGGCTACATAGATAAAATTCTCGAAAGGTTTGCAATGTAGAATTCCAAGAAAGGTGGGCAACCATCTAGGTCTGAAATTGCTGTTTCTAATAAAGGCTCGCTAAAGTCTAATGAAGAAAGAGAATACATGAAGAAGGTACCTTATACTTTGGTAATGGGTAGTCTCATGTATGCCATGCATTACACATGATCAGATATCAGTTATGTGGTCAGGATAGTAAGTCGATTTTAGTCGGATCTGGGATCAAACCATTGGGCTGTGATCAAGCATATTTTCAAGTACTTGAGAAGGACTCGAGGGTATATGCTTATATTTTCAGGTGAGGATTTAACGCCTCTAGAATATACAGATTCAAATTTTCAATCCTGTATTGATTTAAGAAGATCGACTTCAAGTTTTATGTTTACTCTGGGTAGTGGTGACATTGTTTGGAGAAGCGTCAAGCAAAATTGCACTTTGGATGCAACGATGGAAGCTGAGTATATGGTAGCTAGTGATGCTTCGAAAGAGGCAGTATAGCTCTACAAGTTCCTTGGGATCTTGAGGTAGTTCCTTACATGGATAAGGCGATATTACTATAGTATGACAACACTACAACAATAGCTAATGCTAAGTGACCAAGATTTTACAAGAGAAAGCATATTTATCGAAGTATCATGTGATAAAGGATTTCGTTGAGGGCATGCATGTTGCTCTATGCAAAATCTCATTTGAGGACAATCTAACTGATCAATTCACGAAGACACTAACAACAAGGGTTTTCAAGAGGATATGGAAGTTATGGGAGTGCAGGATATGTCATATTTACTCACTTAGTGCAAGTGGGAGATTGGTAGACATGCATGTTCTAGGAGTAAAATATTGTAATATATTTTTGGAGACATTTTATCAATAAAGAATTTATTTATTGTTCATGTACCAAATGTTGTCCTCTTTACGTTCATATTTGTTAAATGTATGATAAGCAAACAAAAGTCTGAGGCTGTTGGTCTAAACCTTTAAGAATTAGGCATAGGATGGACAAATTTTGTGGAAGACATGATTCTAAAGGTGATGGTCTAAATCATAAGATCTGCGATCAAGGGAATAAAGTTGGGCATTTTATTCATGCTAAAATTATTATGTTGTTTACATCTCTAACAGAATATGGCTTGTCTTGCCAATTGGAGTTAGACTCCTCGAGTAGAAACATTGGTGCATTATTTTAGGTGACAATGTATTAGATTAGGATATAAAGTAGAATTGATTTGGATTAATAATTCAATCTGTACAAATCAATTCACTTTAGATGATCATATGTACTATATTTTAATCCTGAAATGACTAATGGGCCTATTATCTTGACTTATATCTTTTGATGTACTAAAGGGTCACATCCTGACTTTATGATGGTATGCATACCGATACGTTGGAGACATGACTCTTGATAGCGTAGACCTATTATTCATAGATATAGAATCCATAGCTCTATTGGTGGAGTCAATGATATTTTCTTATATGCATTATCCTGTAATTGAAAAACTAGAGCGTTCAACCATTTGGATCCATAGGTTTAACCAAATGGTACACTGTCCTTCGATGGTAACTTTTCTAATGGTGAGATAATGGAACGTAAAATAAAAATAATCGGGAAGGTAAGAAGGAATTTATCTTTAAGCTGATTATGAATATCCTAAAGAAATACGACACATCATGATATGTCATGGACATTTAGCTAGTTGGAGCTTCGTAATTTTATATAGTTTGAAAGTACAGCTTTAACCTTTTAGTGGAATTGCTTTAAAGTTGATAATTATAAAATGCATATCTGAGATATTATATTTCATAATTATCAGATCTTGAACTATATAAGTTCGTCAAGTCCCCTTTGTTAGCTCGTAATAAATCCTGCAATGATACGGCATGCTTTTCCAATAAATTGATGACTTATATTAAATTATTAGATTGACTGAAATTCTATAGGATCAGATAATTTATGTCTGTTTATCGATTGAATTAATTTTGTAAATTAATTCGAGATAAACTTGTTGAATTATCGGCAACATTTATTTTCCTTGAGATTATCTAAATATAATTGTTCTAATCATATAATTTCTCTATTGGGTTATTTGAATTAAAATTGAGGCTCTATCCAAAGAAGCTCAGGTGGAAAATAAAAGATTCTCAGGGATCATATAATCATAAGTTCTGCAGGCCAATCAGTTAATTCGGCCTGCCAATGGAGTAAGTTTGGCAGGCTGATCCGTTAGTTTGCCCTACTGATCTAATGATAATTTGATCACGTGTTTTTTTTTATCAAAAGTTGATCCATATTCAAATTTTTGAGGATCTAATAATGACCAACCTAGGGGACGACCTTTATAAATAGGGAGTGAGTTTTTTGAGTTACAGAGATCAGTGGAGAAGTTAAGAGCTAGTACTCTTGTGTTAGATACTCTTAAACTTCTTAAGATCTTTTGTTCACAATCACGAACTTTTGCTCTGGGTCTTCTTAATTGGTTGGAAGGAGAGTCACTGGTAGAGGAGTTGTACGACTTGTGCCTACACATATACCAATCGTGGATAGAGAATAGTAAAGAAGACTAGTTGGTTGAGACCTTTTAGAAGGCCTTTTTCTTCATTAATTGGAGGAGATCTTTGACATAAAAAGGTTAGCAAGATCTATGATTAATTTATGTATGTAGCATGTCAAACTTGTGTTTTGAGAAATACTCTGATTTAAAATTTTTAAACTTATGTTGCGTAATTGTTTTCCAACAATTATCATTGATCTAACACAAGAACATAAAAAATTCAAGAACATAAAAAATATATGCATTGAAGGACTTGAATGACTTTATTTTCATAGAGTTATCACAGTTAAATCACGAGAGAGGAGAAAGAGGTGAGTCTTGAATCTCCCAAGACAAAGACGATGATGGAAAAGAAAAGATAGATCTCAATTGTGAGACTATTCCAATGGTGAGGAGAGATGGGAGCATGGAGGTTTTCAAGATTGGTTGCCATGGTATTAATCAGTAGGGATGGTGGCTAAAGACACATGACAAAGACAGAAGGCATGAAACGATGGTTGTGGATCTGTGCTGGTGGTTGGTGGTGATTTTGGTTGACCATTGATGGGTTTGAGGTTAAGAAAAGACAGAGAAAGAGATGAGAGAGAAATAGAGACAGAAGAAGAGGAGAGAGAAACAACAGATGACATAGAGTAGAAAGCAAAGAAATCTACCAGAAAGGGCAGAGAGGGAAGAAAGAGAAACACATAGATCTGCCAGAGAGAAAAGATGGAGAAAGAATAAAAATGAGAGCAAAATAAAAAGGGTAAAATTGGAAAATCAAATATTGAAATCTACAATGTATTTTGAATAACGCTATTGATAAACATGTTAAGAAAAAATGGTATTTACTTTTATTAAGATTTCAAAATGTGCTTTCTATTTCAATTCCCCCTAATATTCTTTTGTATTAAATAACCTTACACCTATGGGCGGCCCAAAAACAAGTGAACCTATCCAATCCAATTCAATCCAACTCTATGTGGTATGATTTTGAGAAAACTACAAGAATGCCTCTCTAAACTAGGACCTTTCCATGACTACTACCTTAAAAAGCTCTTTTCAAAACTACCCCTCTTATTAAAAAAGGCAAGTTATTAAAATTCCAAGTTATCCTTCCTTCTTCAATTAAAAAAGATTCATTAAAAGTTCAAATTACCTTTCCTTCTTGCTCCCTCATGTGGTAGATAACTCCAGGCATTGGAATGAAACTTGCCAGGTGCCAAAGCTGGAGCAAAACCCGGCATGTGTTAGAGCAAAAATGAGACCTGCTAGGTGCCGGAGCTGGAGTAAAACCCACTAGGTTTTGGAGCAGAATCTATTAGGTTTCAGAATAAAACCTAGCAAATGAAAACTATCTCTTAAATCAAAAGACTTGCTGATCAATGAGCTAACCAAAGACTTGCTTACATGATCAGATTGAAATCAATAAAATTGAAAAAATACTAGCAGATGGAAGAAACTTGAGGAATAATAAAGATTATAAATAAACTAAGAAATAGAAATTTTGAAAAAAAAAAAAAAGATTAAGCTTGGGCTGACAAATTTGCAACTCAAAGCATTTTTTTACATCTTTGATAGCAAACAAATCTACCATAAAAATTAAAAAAAAAAAAGGATCCAACAAGATCGACATAACTAAACAAAAACACAAAATTAAAACACAGATCTCACAAAAATTATATCTCACAAAATCAAATCACAATGTTAATTTCCTATAATGTCTCAAAATTAAACAATTAAAAATTAGTGTGAAAAATGGCATTAGTGCGCCAATTAAAATTTATTTACTAATTAATCACATTTTAAAAAATATTTTATCTTATTTCATTTTTCTGCCATTTAAAGTTTTATTTTAAAATTAAATTTCTTGTCATTTTTGTATTATTTTACCTTTGTATTGTAATTGCACCATTTCCCCACTTATTTATTTATTTCCAAAAAACTTAGTTTTGCAAAATTTTAGAATAACCCCCTCTACCCTTCGTTTAGACTTCATGTGATATCCTAGGCTTTGAAATGCTCAATTGAAAACCCCAAGTTCTAAAACTAAGTTAGCAACCCATTGTTTCTAGTAAAACCATCTCCCAATTCTGATTAAAAGGACCAAGACTAACTCAGAATTTTTGAACACTCTTTCCCTTTCTCTCCTAGGCCACACACACACACACACACTCTCTCTCTCTCTCTCTCTCTCTTTCTCTCTCTCTCTCACTCTCTCTCTCTCTCTCTCACACACACACACACACACAAAAACACACACATACACATATTTTCTGTTGCACTAAACCAGTAAGAAACCAGCCCCTCCTAGCATAACCTAAGGCAAAAAGTTGAAGAACAAACACCATTTTTCCTAAACTTGAAGTTAGAAACCTTATAAACTTGTTCAATCTTTTTGTTTATTAGAATTATCTTTGATTTGATCACTCAAAATCTGTGTTTCTAGGTCTAGATATTGACATTATAGCAATCAACTTTGTTTTTAAATTTTTAGTGCTAAACATAAACTTGCAACTCAAAAATTGTGAGTTTGATTTTGATTTTAACATCTGAGCATGAAGGAAAACAATGAAATTAATCCATATTTTGATTGATTTTAGACATCAAATTCAACCTTTATTATGCATACAAGTTGGATTGAAATCTGTTTAAGTTCTAATTTTTTTTTTTAAATTTTGTGAACAAATCCTATGTTTTGATGGTTAAATGATAAGATATGTTAAAAGATTGTCAATATGGTTCCATTAAGTTCATATGTTGATTTCAGAGCCTCATAATATGTTTTTAGTGCAATGAAACCTATTTGGATTAATTCAAACCTAACTTAAGCTTGAAGGCTCGAAGCAGAGTAGAGCTAGAAATTTAGCTCCCCCACATGGTGGTCAACCGCCGACTGTATATGTTGGTTGACTGCCAGGCTTTGAAATGGCTGCTTTAGCCATCTAAACCTTCCTCACTTGATTTTGTAATTTAAAGTGGCTTTTACTCCTCATTTAATCATAAAGTGAATAAAATGTGTTTTCTAAAGACCATGATTAATACAGTAATGAGTTACTAGTTTAGTTTCGGTATTAATAGTTAAGTTTATTCTTAAGGTGAACCACAACTTCATGGAGTAAACGTATAGCAAACCGGTCAAAGTTGTAAAAGTGATATGTGACCTAGATTTTTGAGGAAAGATTTTATACCCTTTCTTTCATATCCATGGATTTAAGTTATTTGGCCTTCAAAGTGTATTATTAAACATTTTAAGAATTGACTTTATAAATTAAATTATTTTCAAACATTTTGAAAATATTATTTTAAAAATATATTTGATAAATAAAAGACCAACATCTTAAGATGAGATTTCTCGAGTGAGACCACATTTGAAATAGGTTTCAAACGATAACCAGCTTGACATTCTCCGATTGGTTGAGTTTTAAATACATGGTGTGATAGAGTTCGGGTTGTGCAGGGGGCAACCTACGGGGCAGGTTCCAAAACCCTATACAGACCACTTCTGGTGAATCTAGGCAATGCAAAAGGGTAAGTAATTATTTATAATTTTTGATCAATCATATGATGCGTTTGGTAAGCTCTTACTCTAATTTTTTTTTATTCATTCTATCTTTTAAGCTAGTTGTTTTGTTTATGAATTCTTAGTTGCTTTATTTTATTTTAATGTTTTCCTTATACTCACAATCCTACTGAACCTTTTGCTTACAATTTTGCACTTATTCCCCTTCCCAGGAGGGTTATAGTCCATTGTAGAGTAGAGCGTTGTTGGGTAGTTTGTGAAGTCCATGAGCTTAGTATTCTATATGTGTGCTTATCCTTCAAGACATGTAATAATTTAATTATTTTCATATACTTTAATTTTATCTATGGGACTGTGACTTGGGTGCCTCTTTTTCTTTTCTGTCTTAATTATGTATGCATATACTATGTGATCCCGTGGGATTTCTGGGAGGTTTTTAATTAATGATGTTATTTCAGAAATTTCCATTCCAAAAATTTGTTTTAATTATCTCTTTTATATTATCGGCCGAGTTGGTAATTTAATATGAGATGATTTACATTTATTCAAATCATGTTAACATACTTTCACAAAATTTTTCTGCAAAAAGTTATAAATCTGGTGTTTAAGTTTAATCTTAATCAATTATTTTAATTAAGCTACTATGTCACCAACCTTGGCATTCGTGCGTGACATTTCCATTTCTTAATTTCCATTGCACAATGCAAATTTGGCACCTTCCAAATTAGAGAGCAAAACTTGTACAGAGAAGGAGATCGATTGAGATTTGGCAATGGTGACTTTGGATCTGCAGCACCGGATCGACAGACAAGAATGCGACGCTGGGGGCGCCGTCTAACTCAAACATACTCGTGATCTTCGTCGTTGGTTTAGGAGATGAGAGGAGAGAGAGTGGGGTGAAGAGAAAGAGAGGGGAGACAGAGAGAGAGGAAGAGAGACCATACCAATGTCGAGGATGGATATTCGCTCTCCATGAACGGCGGCTAGACTCAAAGATTTAGAGAGCAAAACTTACATAAACGAGGAGATGGATTGAGATTCGACGATGGTGATTTCAGATTTGCACTGCATCGATGGACAAGATTGTGACGTTGGCGGTGACGTCGAACTCAGACAGACTCGCGATGTTCGTCGTCGCTTTGGGAGGAGAGAGGAGAGAAAGTGGGGTGAAGAGAAAGCGAGGAGAGAGGCATTGAGAACAGAGAGAAAAGAAAGCCATCGACAAGGAGGGAAGAAACAGGGAATTCATCAGACGGAGGAGGAACAGAGTAAATGTTAAACAAGTAACTGAAAAAAATGAGAAAAAAGAACGGTTATGAAAAGACAAAAGAGAGGATAGTTTTAATAGATGATGTATTTTATGAGTCATTTTGTATAATCTTCTCTATGTTTTTTAACTAAATTTGGCAGCAATTATCAATAATACAGGTCTCAAGGAGTGCCTTAGAAAAAGGTTGAACTGGCCTAAGCCGGCCCAACCTCCCAACCTAAGTAAAGGTATACAATTAGTGGAGATGATTACAAGTAAGTTTAATTAATAAAAAATTGTGTAAGTGGGTGTTTGAAAGGGTGGTGGGAACCACTTTTACTGTAGCATATAAGAGTTTTACACTGTAGTAATTTTTTTTATTGTTACTGTAGCATGTGAGAACTTTTTACTGTTCATAACTGAGTTTGTGGTGAGAACCACCCCTGCCAAACAGCCTTGTAGATCTCCATTCGATCTTTGTAACTCTTAGAACTGACATTTAAATACTAATTAATTAAGACTCCTGAAAATTTTAGTCAGGAAACGTAGACTAGTGTTCGTTAACTATAATTGACCTCATGTCCTCGCACCCCTTTAGAATTCGAATTCTCTGGTATTAGGCCTAAACTGTTTGTGCTGAATCCCTTCTTAGTTTTGAGACACGTTCATTATTCCCTTGATGCAGTGCCTGTTTGTTTTATAGGTTTGAAAAAAAAAATTACGTGGAAAACCTTTTTTTGCCACAGTGTTTTTAAACAAAAATTCAAACGACTTAAAATTTATAGTTAGGCTCTCTGTTCAATCCTATAAACAGGCCAATAGTTGATTAGTTCCCTTGGGTCGATCGTCATATAAACAATTTATTTTCTTCAAAGCTACCCGAGCGCAATGGATAGCTCTGGATCATACTTGCTTTTTAACCTCTGCGACTCCGGTTCAAGCTGAGACAAGCGCAAAATTAAGCCGAGATTTTAAAAATCTTAGAAAGAAAGCAAGCAAACCTTGAGGACCTCGTCCCTTTACATTAAGGAACACCTAGTTAGAAATACTCTAGCATGCCTGATATCTTCAAAATCCCAACAACGTCTCTCCTCAAAGCACGGAACTTAAGAGGCGTAACCCCGAACACATCATTGCATGACCAAAAACTCTTCTAATCCCATAACTAACTAATAAAAACAAGTTGGAAGAATGTTTTAGTCTAACAGAAAATACAGGGAAAATTATGTTTAAATTCCTCCTTTCAAGTCCCCCACAAAGGGCAAAACAAGAGCAGTCAAAAACATAAGTTGAAGAACAAAAGCTCATGTGTTGATGACAAAACACACTCTCTTATAGCCTATTATCATTTTCTTTTTTAAATCAACTTAAGACACTGTCTTTTTTACCAGTATCATTAGCTTCATTCCCTACAACACTAAGAATATCCTTCTTGTATGCATTTCTATATTTATGGCCATCCCAACACACCCTTTTGTCTCTTTTACAAACTCCACTCTTCAAATTCACTCCAATCTTAAACCTCACTTTCTCTCTCTTCTCTCCCAACTCCAAATTCACCCTTTCAAAACTCCCATTCTCCACCACACCACACATTTCCTCGGTTCCAGTCCCACTCCTCTCCAAACAATTCTCCCACAACTCCTCCCCACTCCTCAAAACGACGCCACATTCGCCCGTTGTCTCAGGAACCTCCGGCAGCCAATTCGGAATGTGTGCAGCTCTGGGAACAACTGGATTCCTTCGCACATTGTCGTCGGCCTTCTTTACCGAATCCAATGGCCTCGGAATCGGCCTCGCAAATGGGGTTTCAACGGCGTAGTCGACGAAGTCGGCGATTTGGGCAAGATCGCCCGATTTGATGAGGCAAAAATGGGTCCTGTGCACGTTGCTGGAGGAGCCAGAGATGCCGTGGATAGTTCGAAGGTCGCGGAGGGCGTTGGAGAGGTCGAAGAGGTTGGAGTTGGAGCGGTTGGCGGCGGCGGCGAAAGCGGCGGAGGACTTGGCGATGGCTTGGAGGTACTTTGTGGCGACGAGGGTTAGGGTTTCGAGGGCGGACTGCTGGGTGACCTTGAATCCAACGGATTGGCAGATCTGGGAAACTGCGATTCTGGCCAAGGCGAAACAGAAGTCCGATGGGGATTCTGTTGTTGGACTTGGTGCCACCATTGTTGGGGGTTTTGATTTTGATTTTGGGTTTAGTTTTGGTTTCATAGTGGGGCTTTCGTTTTGGGGGAGTTTCGGTTAAACCCTAACTGCTTCTGGTGACATGATAGTCTGGCTTTTTAACTTGACGGGGTTTATGGTTTCCTTTTTCTTCTTTATTTGTTTATTTTTGTTCTGGGTGGCACCTGGACCAGACCACCCATGAGCATTGCAAGGGGCAGGGGTTATTTTGAGCGTTTTGTTGTTACTACTTTTTTTTTTTTATTTAAAAAAAAAAGAAGAGAAATTACAAAGATCTTTTATGTTTTATGTTTTGGGGTGTAAATTAACATGTTGTTTAGAAGAGTAGTTTAAATCATTTGTTTGGGTTTGTTTCACACATTTTTTAAGATGTATTCTATTTTTACAGTCCATATTGTACTGCTTTTGTAGGCTAATTTAATTAATTAATTTATTTTTCCTAAAAATTTTAGGACCGTTTGGTATTGTTTTTAAAATAAGTGAAAATTTTTTTGTTTTAAAAAATGAGAATTTTTTAAAAATTGTGCTGAAAATGTTTTTAAAATTTTTGTCTTAAAAAATGTGTCAAAACATTTCTAAAAATTTTAAGAACAAAACCTAACGGGTCTTATGTTCGAACTTCAACTCTATAAAAATAGTATTGATTATTTATTTTTTATAGGGTATTTTCATAAATGCAATTTTTTAAGAGTTAATTTTTACTTTTTAGTTATAGAATGTGAAAAATTTTTATATCACAAACCTAGGGGAATATATTTTGTGTCCGACTGAGATATATTTTTTGTATCTTATTAAGATATATTCTCTCTTTGCTTTTTTATCTCTTAATCAACAGTACTAATTTCGATTATGTAGGTTTTTTCTTTCTTTCTTTCTTTCTTTCTTTCTTTTTTTTTTTTTGTTGAGAAACTGAAGATCAAACAGCAAGAGAAATCTAGAATTAAAAAGCCCAAAATATGAAAATTAATTGCTATATATTCCTATCGAAATAGAATTCTTTCCTTGCTTTTCTGTTTTTCTCTTTCCTTTTTCTAGTCAGTTGGTTTTGGTGTGCTCCGTTTTCTTGCCTTGTACTGAGCTGGTCCTCATTTAGCCTTTTTTTTCTTTTTCAATATTCCAAAAAGACCTTTGCCTTGCATTGCAGCAGTAAGAATTGGGAAAATCAACTATGGCGAGCCTCCCATAGGACATCATCATCTAGAATACTCTGCTGACTATCTATGAACGATCAACTACGCTATAAGTGCCTGTCCAAGCCATGGCGTTGTAAAATCAACGATCTTCATTCCATCAAGGTGCACCTCAAACATTCCATGCAAACCAAGTCCAACCTTGACCTCATTCTCACGGACTCCAAGGATCACGGACGACAATGAAGGACAATCATCGGTCACGAAACCGGAGATCAAAGTTTGACGTCACTAATTTAAGCTTGATAAACTGTGAATTGAAAAACTTACTAAAACCCATCTTTAATTTAAGCTCACCCTTGTTTCACTTTTTATGAAAAAAAACACACTAATTTATAGAGTGTTTGAAAGGGTGGTGGGAACTGTTAGTTAGAATAACTTTTATTGTAGCATGTGAGAGCTTTACACTATAATAATTTTTTTTATTGTTACTATAGCATGTGAGAGCTTTACACTGTTCATAACTAAGTTTGTGGTGGGAATCACGGTTCTCACCACTTAGCCAAACAGCCGTTTAGACATAGAAAAAAGAGTGAACCGAAAAAAAAAATAATGAATTAAAAAGCTTGAAAAAATTTATCTCTTATTTAAACATATCTCTGTTTCACCTCTAGTATAAAAAACACACTAATTTTGTTAAAATATATTGCTTACTCAAGCGTTCCATGTTTCACTTTTTGTGTGAAAAACACACTAATTTAGGCATGGAACTAATAGTGAACTGAAAAATTGCGAAAACTTATTTCTTATTTCAGCGTTCCCTGTTATACTTCTTGTTTAAAAACACATTAATTTAGCCACATAAACAAATATGGATTAAAAGACATAGAAATGAATGTGAAACGAAAAAACTTGTTGAAACTAATTTCTAATTTAAGCGCTCCCCTATTTCTCTTTTTATGTAAAAAACACACTAATCTAGCTTTAGAAACAACAATGAATTAAAAAACTAGTTGAAACTTATCTCTTATTTGAGCTCCCCTCCCCCCGTTTTATTGCTTGTGTGAAAAATATACTAATTTTGCCATAGAAATGAAGGTGAGTTGAAAAAACTTGTTGAAGCTTATTTCTTAATTAACTGCATCCCCATTTCCTTTCTTATGTGAAAAACACACTTATTTAGCTATAAAAATAAGAGTGAATTGAAAAACTTATTAAAACTTATCACCTATTTAAGCTCAATCCTGTTTCACTTATTATGTGAAAACATGCTAATTTAGGCATAGAAATAATAGTGAACTGAAAAAACTTTCAAAAACTTATTTCTTATTTAAACACCCTATATTTTCAAAACCTGTTTAAAACGCACTTTAATTTAGCCACATAAATAAATGTGGACTAAAAAATTGTTAAATCGTATGGCTCATTTTTTAAGCACGCCACTGTCACTTCTTGTGTGAAAACACACTAATTTAGCTAAAGAAATAATATTGATTTGAAAAAACTTGTTAAAACTTATATCTTATTTACCCTTGCGCTCGTTTCATTGCTTACGTGAAGAACACACCAATGTTGCCATAGAAACAAATGTGAATTAAAAAAACTTGCTAAAACTTATTCCTTATTTAAACGCTCCCCCATTTTCACTTCTAGTATGAAAAACATACTGATTTAGCCACAAAAAGAATAGCGATTTGAAAAAACTTGTTAAAACTTATCTCTTACTTGAGCTCACCCTTGTTTCATGGGTTGTGTGAAAAACTCACTAATTTATCCATAGAAACGAATGTGAATTGAATAAACTTGTTAAAACTTATTTCTTATTTAAATGTTCCTTGTTTCACGTCATGTATGAAAAACATACTATTTTAGACAGAAAAAATAGTGAACTGAAAAAACTTACAAAACTTATTTCGTATTTAAGCGCTCCCTAGTTTCACTTCTTGTTTAAAAAGCACGTTAATTTAGCTATAGAAACAAATGTGGATTAAAAGAATTTGTTAGAACATATGGCTCGTTTGTTAAGTGCGTTACCGCTTTACTTTTTGTTTGAAAACACACTAATTTAGCCAAAGAAATAATAATGATTTGAAAAAACTTGTGCAAAAAAAGCACTATTTTAGCCATAGACAGGAATGTGAATCGAAAAAACTTGTTGAAAGTTATTTCTTATTTAGTCACTCCCCCATGTCACTTCTTGTGTGAAAAACACACTAATTTTTTCTATAAAAACAATAGTGAATTGAAAAAAATGTTAAAACTTATCTCTTGTTTAAGTTCGCTCCTGTATCACAGCTTGTGTGAAAAATGCACTAATTTAACCATAGAAATGAATATGAAATTAAAAAACTTGTTGAAATTTATTTCTTACTTAAGTGGCTTTCCTATTTCTCTTCTTGTATGAAAAAAAAAAACTAATTTAGTTATAGAAACAATAGTATATTGAAAAACTAACTGAAACTTATCTCTTATTTAAGCTCCCTCCCATTTCTCTACTTGTGTGAAAACACACTAATTTAGTCATAGAAACAAATGTGAATTGAAAACACTTGTCAATACTTATTTCTTACTTAAGCGTTCCTCGTTTCACTTCTTGTATGAAAAACAAACTAATTTAGCCATAAAAACAATAATGAATTGAAAAACTTGATAAAACTTTCTCTAATTTATGCTAACCCCTAATTCATTTCTTGTGTGAAAAACACACTAATTTTGCCATAGAAACAATTGTGAATTGATACTACTAGTTAAAACATACTTCATACTTAAGGTTTTCTGTTTCACTTCTTATATAAAAAAAAATACACTAATTTAGGCATAGAAACAATCTAAATTGAAAAAACTTACAAAAACTTATTTTTTATATAAGCGCTCTCACGTTTCACTACTTGCTTAAAAATGCTTTAGTTTAGCCACAGAAAGAAATATGGATAAAAGTAAATTGTTAAAAGATGTGGCTCGTTTTTTCATCATGTCACCGCTTCACTTCTTATATGAATAACACACTAATTTAGCCAATGAAATAATAGTGATTTTAAAAAACTTGTTAAAACTTATCTCTTATTTAAGCTCACCCCGTTTTACAGCTTGTGTGAAAAATACAGTAATTTTACTATAGAAAAGAATATGAATTCCAAAAACATGTTGAAAATTATTTCTTACTTAATTGCTCCCCAATTTTACTTCTTGTGTGAAAAACACGTAAATTTAGCTATAGAAACAATAGTGAATTAAAAAGCTTATTAAAACTTATTTCTTATTTTAACACACCTCTGCTTCACCTCTAGTGTAAAAAACACACTAATTTTGCCACAGAATCAGTTGTGAATTTAAAAAACTTGTTAAAATTTATTTCTTACTCAAGCGTTCCCTGTTTCACTTCTTGTGTAAAAACAGACTTATTTAGGTGTAGAAGCACTAGTGAACTAACAAAGTTGCAAAAACTTATTTTTTATATAAGCGTTCCCCCGTTACACTTCTAGTTTAAAAAACACATTAATTTAGTCACAGAAACAAATGTAGATTACAAGGCATTGAAATGAATGTGAAATGAAAAAACACGTTGAAACTAATTTCTAATTTAAGTGCTCCTTTATTTCTCTTCTTATGTGAAAAACACACTAATCTAGCTATATAAACAATAGTGAATTGAAAAACTAGTTAAAACTCTCTTATATAAGCCCCCTCCCTCTGTTTTACTGCTTGTATGAAAAAAACACTAATTTTGCCATAGAAACAAATGTGAATTGAAAAAACTTATTGAAGTTTATTTCTTAATTAATTGCATCCCTATTTCCATTCTTGTGTGATAAAACACTTATTTAGCAATAAAAACAATAGTGAATTGACAAACTTGTTAAAACTTATTACTTATTTAAGCTCAATCTTGTTTCACTTCTTATATTAAAAACATGCTAATTTAAGCATAGAAATAATAATGAACCAAAAAAACTTGCAAAAACTTATTTCTTATTTAAGTACTCCCTTGTTTTCATAACTTGTTTAAAAAGCACTTTAATTTAGCCACATAAATAAATGTGGATTAAAAAATTGCTAAAACGTATGGCTCCTTTTTAAGCACGCCGTTCTCACTTCTTGTTTGAAAACATACTAATTTAGCTAAAGAAATAATAGTGATCTTAAAAAACTTGTTAAAACTTTTCTCTCATTTAACCTTGTGCTCGTTTCACTGTTTGCGCAAAAAAACACACTAATGTTGTAGTAGAAATGAATGTGAATTAAAAAAACTTGTTGAAACTTATTCCTTATTTAAGCGCTCCTTCATTTCACTTCTAATACGAAAAATATATTAATTTAGCCACATAAATAATAGTAATTTAAAAAAACTTCTTAAAACTTATCTCTTACTTAAGCTTACCCTCGTTTCACAGGTTGTTTGAAAAACGTACTAATTTTGCTCTAGAAACAAATGTGAATTGAATAAACTTGTTAAAGCTTATTTCTTACTTAAACGTTCCCCATTTCACTTCTTGTGTGAAAAGTACACTATTTTAGGCATAGAAACAATAGTGAACCAAAAAAACTTGCAAAAACTTATTTCAAATTTAAGCACTCCCTAGTTTCATTTCTTATTTAAAAAACACATTAATTTAGCTACAAAAAACTAATAATGGATTAAAAGAATTTGTTTGAACGTATGGCTTGTTTGTTAAACACGTCATTGCTTCGCTTCTTGTATGAAAAATACACTAATTTGGCCAAAGAAATAATAGTGATTTGAAACAACATGTGTGAAAACTGTACTAATTTAGCCATAGATAGGAATGTGAATCAAAAAAACTTGTTGAAAGTTATTTCTTATTTAGTCACTTCCCTATTTCACCTCTTGTATGAAAAATACATTAATTTTTCTATATAAACAATTGTGAACTGAAAAACATATTAAAACTTATCTCTTATTTAAGATTGCCCCTGTTTCACAGCTTGTGTGAAAAATGCACTAATTTAGCCATAGAAATGAATATGAAATTGAAAACCTTGTTGAAATTTATTTTTTATTTAAGTGCTCTCCCATTTCTCTTCTTGTGTGAAAAGCACATTAATTTAGTTATAGAAACAATAGTATATTGAAAAACTAGTTAAAACTTATATCTTATTTAAACTCCCTCCCGTTTCACTGCTTGCGTTAAAAACGCACTAATTTAGGCATAGAAATGAATGTGAATTGAAAACACTTGTCAACACCTATTTCTTACTTAAACGTTCCTCGTTTCACTTCTTGTGTGAAAAATACACTAATTTAGCCAAAAAAATGATCATGAATTGAAAAACTTGTTAAAAATTTCTCTAATTTAAGCTCACCCTTGATTCACTTCTTTTGTAAAAAATACACTAATTTTGCCATAAAAACGATTGTGAATTGATAAAACTTGTTAAAACTTACTTCATACTTAAGGTTCGCTGTTTCACTTCTTGTGTGAAAAACACACTAATTTAGGCATAGAAACAATAGTGAACTGAAAAAACTTACAAAAACTTATTTCCTATTTAAGCACTCTCACATTTCACTAGTTATTTAAAAACGCTTTAGTTTAGCGACAGAAAGAAATATGGATTAAAATAAACTATTAAAACATATGGTTAGTTTTTTAAGCACGTTATCGCTTCACTTCTTATACAAATAACACACTAATTTAGCCAATGAAATAATAGTTACTTGAAAAAACTTGTTTAACCTTATATCTTATTTATGCTTGCCCCGTTTATAGCTTGTATGAAAAATACACTAATTTTGCTGTAGAAACAAATGTGAATTCAAAAAACATGTTGAAAATTATTTCTTACTTAATCACTCCCCAATTTTACTTCTTGTGTGAAAAACACGCTAATTTAGCTATAGAAACAATATTGAATTAAAAAGTTTGTTAAAACTTATCTCTTAGTTAAGCTCACATCCATTTCACCTTTAGTGTGAAAAACACACTAATTTTGTTGTAGAATCTATTATGAATTTAAAAACTTGTTACAACTAATTTCTTACTTAAGTGTTCCATGTTTCACTTCTTGTATGGAAAGCACACTACTTTAGGCATAGAAACAATCGTGAATTGAAACAAGTTACAAAAACTTATTTCTTATTTAAGCGTTCCCCCATTATTATTCTTGTTTAAAAAATGTATTAATTTAGTCACAGAAACAAATGTGGATTAAAAGAATTTGTTCGAATGTATGGTTTGTTTGTTTACCACATCACCACTTCACTTCTTGTGTGAAAAACATACTAATTTAGCCAAAGAAATAATAGTTATTTGAAAAAGCTTATTAAAATTAAATTATCTCTTTTTTTAGATCGTATCCGTTTCACTGCTTGTATAAAAATTACACTAATTTAGCAATAGATAGGAATGTGAATCAAAAAAACTTGTTGAAAGTTATTTCTTATTTAGTTGCTCCCTTATTTCACTTCTTGTGTGAAAAGCTCACTAATTTTGCTATAGAGACAAGTGAATTGAAAAACATGTTAAAAGTCATCTCTTATTTAAGATCGCCCCCATTTCATAGCTTGTGTGAAAAATGCACTAATTTAGCCATATAAATGAATATAAAATAAAAAACTTGTTGAAGTTTAATTCCTATTAAACGCATTTATCTTCTTGTGTAAAAAACACACTAATTTAGCTATAGAACAATAGTATATTGAAAAACTAGTTAAAACTTATCTATTAGTTAAGCTCACCCCCGTTTCACTGCTTATGCAAAAAACACACCAATTTAGGCATAGAAATGAATATGAATTGAAAACACTTGTAAATACTTATTTCTTAGTGTTATGTGTTCCTCACTTCACTTCTTGTGTGAAAAATACACTAATTTTATCATAGAAACAATTGTGAATTGATAATACTTGTTAAAACTTACTTCCTACTTAAGCATTCCCAGTTTCACTTCTTATATGAAAAACACACTAATTTAGACGTAGAAACAATTATGAATTGTAAAAAGTTACAAAAACTTGTTTCTTATTTAAGCGCTCTCGTGTTTCACTACTTGCTTAAAAATGCATTAGTTTAGCCATAGAAAGAAATATGGATTAAAATAAATTGTTAAAACGTATGACTCATTTTTTAAGCACGTAATTGTTTCACTTCTTATATGAATAATACACTAATTTAGCTAATGAAATCTCTTATTTAAGCTTGCTCTGTTTTACTGCTTGTGTGAAAAAAAATTACTAATTTTGCCATATAAACGAATGTGAATTCAAAAAACATGTTGGAAATTATTTCTTCTTTAATCGTTCCCCATTTTACTTCTTGTGTGAAAAACATTCTAATTTAGTTATATAAACAATAGTGAATTAAAAAGCTTGTTAAAATTTATCTCTTATTTAAGCTCACCTCTGTTTCACCTTTAGTGTGAAAAGCACACTAATTTTGCCATAGAATCAATTGTGAATTTAGAAAATGTTAAAACTTATTTCTTACTTAAGGGTTCCCCATTTCACTTCTTGTGTGAAAAATACACTAATTTAGGCATAGAAAACATAGTGAACTAAAAAATTTACAAAATCTTATTTCTTATTTAAGCGTTCCCCTGTTACACTTCTTGTTTAAAAAACACATTAATTTAGCCACAGAAATAAATGTGGATTAAAAGAATTTGTTAAAACATATGACACTTTTTTAAGCATGCCACCACTTCATTTCTTGTGTGAAAAACACATTAATTTAGCCAAAGAAATAATAGTGATTTTAGAAAACTTATTAAAATTTATTTCTTATTTAAGCTCGCCACTACTTGTGTGAAAATGTACTATTTTAGCCATAGAAATGAATCTGAATTGAAAAAACTTGTTGAAACTTATTTCTTATTTAATCACTCCCCCATTTCACTTCTTGTGTGAAAAACACACTAATTTAGCTATAAAAACAACAGTGAATTGGAAAACAAGTCAAAACAATGTTTTTAACTATACAGGCAAATTTTCTGCACTATTTTGGGCAGCAAACAATCACAAGTTTTATTCCAGAGTGTTTGAAAATTTTTCAAGGCTCGTTGAGGACAAATTCATCATTTTTATAAAAAAGGTCAAAACAGACTCAAGCTTGCCAATTAAACGCAAGGTTTTAAAGCAAGCAATGAATCTCGTCAGGCAAAGTTGAAGGCTACAAAATGAGATGTCAATTGGCTGTAGTAATCTAAGTCAAACAATGTAGAATCAAACTGTCAACATAGACACAAACAATAATCAGGTGTCGCCTAAACAGGACACAAAGCTAACTAACCAAGGAAAAGGATGAGGATACGTTAGTGTAAGGTTCAAGTGAGTTTCAAATCTCAGCTAAGGCAAGAAGAAAATGATTTTTATATGGCTTATGATCTCGGCGTTTGATGATCACGTGCACTCAGTACGTACACTTAAGTCCATAATTCTAAATAAATTAAGATTGGTGATAAGATGCTTGTAAGTAAGCATAAATAGAATCATGCATTGTATCATTGTTAGTATTCCTATATGATAGTTTTGTGAGATATATTTGGACTTGCTAAATTAAAACTCATCTAGATCCTTCATGCTATTGGAAATCCTACCAAGAGGCCAGTGTGAAAAGATAATGAGCTAGGTACGACAATGGATTAAATGCAATGGCTAAGCTATGGATACTACTATAAATTTAAATTTTGCTTTTCAAAAGACTGTTTATTTTGTATAGTATGTTACGGCCTAATAGTAAGCTAGAACTGCTTTTGCAAGTATGTTTAAGTCTTTTATAATTACAAGTAAGCAAGTGTTTTAAACATAATTACGATGACCTTAAGTAATATAAAGAAGTTTTAAAAAATATATATATAAATCACATTTTTATAAGTAAGATTAAGATTAAGTTGTAGGAAAGAACATTAAGTAACAGCTCAAAAAATTGGGTCGTTATAAGCATTATGGTCAACAATTAGATTCTTAACCATAATTTCATAAAATTGAGCAATTGAGACACTATAATCACTATTACTATTATTGCACTATGATATTATATTTAACAACTATAATCACATTTACTTGCCCGAATACTTGGTTTTGATAAGACTGTTTCGACTAGTTTAGACAGTTGGAAAATCTATGATCGGTTGGAACAGTCTTTGTCGGCTAGAGTATTACTAGAAAATTAATTACTTTCTGTAGTTTTCTGACTATTCCAATCGGTTTCAAACGGCTCCCTATGAGTACTGTTAGAATGTCTTCATTCTGACCGGTCTAGGATTTTTCGACCGGTTTAATCAGTCGAAACAAGCTGCTCACCACTATTTGTCTTCTTCCTTGAATTTTTAGTTTTTATCGCATAAAAAAAAGAAGCAAAAATGACACAAAACTTCTTGTTTTTTCAAATTAAACACTTAAATATAAATACCCAATCTTTAAACAACAATTTAAGATATAGATTTTTATTTTTTATTTTTTGAATTTGGAGTAGAAGATTCGAATTCTTCATCTTACGGTAGAGTTAGGCATGATTCCACCGTGAGGACATGCTTGCAACCGCAGATATAGTTATAGATTTAACGGTGATAAATTATTGTTGCCACTAAAATTTAAGCCAATGAGGTTTTTTTCATATATTAAGATCGAGAATTGAATTGTCATAAACTTTAACTCATAAAATTAAGCAAAATTTATAACCCGTCATTATTAATTAGGAATAAAAATAAATAGACTAAAATGTGGTCAAGTTTAGTAATTAACCCAATTTAATTAAAACAAAATTTATTTATGAAATAACGTAAATACCCTTAATGTCATTTTTTGAACAAACCCTCAATAACATTTTCCCATGTATAATTCTTTCATATATTGTAATTAATTTATATCATAGTCATTATAGATTGAAAGTTTTTATTGCAAAAATTTTTTTTACGTGGTATATAATTTGTTTACTACACATATATCATAATTAATATATATTTTTTACATGGAAATAATTTTTTACCACACATATATTGTGACTAATGCATATTGTAATCATTATAGATTGCAAGTTTTTGTTGTAAATAAATTTTATACGTGGTATATAATTTGTTTATCGCACATAAATTATACATAATGTACAATAATATTACACATAAATTATAAGTTTTCTTTGTAAATAATTTCTGTACATGGTAGATTTTTTATTTACCACACATGTATCATAGCTTATGTACATTGTAATCATTACAAATTGCAAGTTTTATTGCAAATAAAATTTTTAAGTCGTATATAATTTATTTGCCACATGTATATTGTAAATAATATACATAAATGTCACAAAGAAGTTATATAATTTCTGTAAATAATTTGTTTATATTGTAGGTTTCTGATTTACCACACATATATCATAACTAATGTTTGTTATAATCATTACAAATTGCAAGCTTTTGTTGTAAATAAATTTTTTTATGTGGTATATAATTTGTTTACCATACATCTATTGTAAATAATGTACATTAATGCAGCACAAAAATAAGTTTTCTCTGTAAATAAGTTGTGTATATGGTAAATTTCTTATTTACCACAAAAATATTGTAAATAATGAATATTTGCAATACAACTTGCATTGTAAATAATCGATGGAGATGACGAAGCAACCTACAAAGGAGAGCAAAGAGCAAGGAGAGAGAGAAGAGAGATATTAGGCAGAGAATAGGGATAGAGAGAGTGATAACTCTATGAAAATAGAGTTATTTTACCTATTTTATGTAGTTAAATTGGCCTTATGTTTGAGATTTTATTTTATTTTTAGTTATTTTAGCTATTTTATTTAATTTTAGTTATTTTGATTTTATTTTATTTTCTTATTTCTAGTCTTGTTTTGCTTATTTTAATTAATTTGAAAATGTATTTGGATATATTTTGATTTAGTTTCCCTTGTAAGTATTTTATTTTTTCTTATTTGTGTAGGTGAACTTGAGAAAATAAGATAAAAGGGCAATGTGATGAGTAAAAATAGAGGATTTTGGATAGTAGAAAGCCATTAAGAATGAAAAGAAGAAAAAAATAGGCCAAGTAACTGAAGCTAGGCATCACAGCGCCAAAAACTTCTGTTGCAACACCAATTTATGTAATAAAGGCAACCCAGGGCAGGGGCTAGGTGCTGTAGCCCCAAAATCTCGACTGCAGCTCTAGACTTTTTGGTCCTACAACGCTAAAAAACTCAGCTATAACCTAGACCTTGTAGCATTGCAATGCCAAAAACCTCTGCTATAGTGCTCGAGGCAATCCCCAAGTCTTCCTAGCTATGTGTTTGGAGTTGCAGCATGGTACTTTTGATGCAGCATAAAAAACACATGTCAGACGAGATGGTGCAAGACCTAATTCTCAAAAAAGAGACATATAAAAGGGAAATGCTATGATTTGTTTGAGAGCACTTTTGGGGGAAAGTGGGAAGCATAATTGGTAATAGGAGGAAAAGGAGATGACAAATGGGAGAGAGAAGAAAAAGAATCTATGGAGAGGAGAGAGAGTTCCTAAACTAGAGAGAGGAGAGAGAAACACAAAACAACAAGGAGAGAAAGAAAAGCAAAAATGAAAAGAAAAAGAAGAAGAAGAAATATATAAAATTTGAAATTCAAGTATTTAAAAAGAATATACAATTCTAGAAATACCAAGTACTTAAATATTTTTAAAAGTATGCTATTGCTTACGTTTTCCACCCTACGATAAGACACTATTGATGACGTGTACTTTACATACTTTATTGTAGAACAAAGGCTTGTGAAAATAAAAAATGAATCACACTTGACAACAAAGGGGTTGTAGGTGCTTAGAATGATTTCCCTACAATTATATTTTTTTGGAGGACTCTGAATAATTCCCCTACAATTTGCAAACACCTACGATGGGTGACACACTCCATATATTATACATATAGCTCCTAATGGACAAAAGGTTACAAGCTCGATAAGAATAAGCAAAAACACAGAGATGGTAATGTTTGACCTATGTTGAAGACTTGTAACAGATGTAGAAGGAGAAGGAAGAAGCAAGAAGCAAGAGAAAAAGAAGCATGAAGAGGCTAAGAGAGGATGAGGGAAAGAGAGAAAGAGATTGAAGGTGGATGCAGTTTTCGGTTTCTTTAGATAGGTTACAAGTGTACATATACATATATATATATATATATATATATATAT
>CAMOHE010039730.1:82331-105577 GCA_946598075.1 Artocarpus hirsutus
AAAGCAAAAATGAAAAGAAAAAGAAGAAGAAGAAATATATAAAATTTGAAATTCAAGTATTTAAAAAGAATATACAATTCTAGAAATACCAAAGCAAAAATGAAAAGAAAAAGAAGAAGAAGAAATATATAAAATTTGAAATTCAAGTATTTAAAAAGAATATACAATTCTAGAAATACCAAAGCAAAAATGAAAAGAAAAAGAAGAAGAAGAAATATATAAAATTTGAAATTCAAGTATTTAAAAAGAATATACAATTCTAGAAATACCAAGTACTTAAATATTTTTAAAAGTATGCTATTGCTTACGTTTTCCACCCTACGATAAGACACTATTGATGACGTGTACTTTACATACTTTATTGTAGAACAAAGGCTTGTGAAAATAAAAAATGAATCACACTTGACAACAAAGGGGTTGTAGGTGCTTAGAATGATTTCCCTACAATTATATTTTTTTGGAGGACTCTGAATAATTCCCCTACAATTTGCAAACACCTACGATGGGTGACACACTCCATATATTATACATATAGCTCCTAATGGACAAAAGGTTACAAGCTCGATAAGAATAAGCAAAAACACAGAGATGGTAATGTTTGACCTATGTTGAAGACTTGTAACAGATGTAGAAGGAGAAGGAAGAAGCAAGAAGCAAGAGAAAAAGAAGCATGAAGAGGCTAAGAGAGGATGAGGGAAAGAGAGAAAGAGATTGAAGGTGGATGCAGTTTTCGGTTTCTTTAGATAGGTTACAAGTGTACATATACATATATATATATATATATATATATATATATTAAGCTATGAATTTTGGTTTGGGCGAGTTGGATTATATGGTTTCAAAAATGCCCAACCCACCATCCAACCCAAAAGATTAGGTCTAGGCCTTAATAAACTAAAAATTTAAAAAAGAGAAATTCCATTTGCATCCCAAGTATTCTAAAGGCACCCAAACTAAAAAAATATCATACGTAAAATTTAAAATTAAATATTTTATTATTAAAATCTACCATATTTCTTAAATAACCTTTATAGTACACCCCAATAAAACCAAATCCCTTCCTATATTTTTAGGAATGCAGTTGTTTTTTTTTCCTATTAACCGTCAAGATTATTTTTTTGGACCATTTAAATAGATGAATTGATAAAACTTCAACGATAACATGGTCAATTGTTCATTACCTCTAGTCTAATAGCATCGCAATCAAAATCCAAAATGTAATATAAGTGGCCAATTTCATACCTCTCCTCTAGGGGTAAATCGGCCCATTCTCAAAGGCAGGTACAAAGTCAGTCTTAAAACGGTGATGAAAGGTGCCAAAAATAAAGAATAAGAAAATATTAACATAAAAGAAGAATAAAGAATTAGAATATAGATAAATTAAAATTTAATAAAACTTCTTCATTTTGATCTATAATTTTGTGAAAAAAATTTGTTAGAGTTTGAAGAAAAACTTTGGGATGTATGTTGTGATATGCTAAATTAAATAGATGTAGTTGAAATTTTTTATATTTTGTTTTATTCTTCATTGAACTGCAGGTTTGTTAGCATGAAAAAAAAGGTGAGGGAGAGAAAGTTATAGATCTGATAAGATTTGACTTTTTAAAACTAATTGTTCGTTGAGATATACTACAAGGCATTTTAGGAATACAATAGATCCTAATATTAAAAACATACTTTTAAATTTTAAATATAATAATTTTTTTTTAAGTTTGAGGTGCCTTTAAAAATATTTAAGGTGTGAATAGAATTTTTCTTTTAAAAAACAATGACGGATTGCATATTTTTTATTCAATTGGGTTAGGTTGGGGCGTGTGAATAGGTTGAATAGGTCTACATACACTCCTACCTTCCCAAAAAAAAAATCAACCTTAAGGGATGAATGAATTGTTAGGTTTGGTGCCCTAAAAGTTATGACATTGTACATATTTTTAATAAATAAATAAAGTGACATTTATAATTATTTTGGTTGCTTCTATGTATTATGAATATATTTATAAACATCAAGAAAATTCTATGATTATTTATCTGACTATAAATTTAGCATATAAGCGTTATATGCTTAGGGATAAAATTTATAGATAATGGGATAAAATTTATAGATAATACTCCAAATAGTTCGTAATAATTAATTAAAGTTCAGGATCTTTAATTAAATATTACTAGTACGGTCCAATCTCATTTAGAATAAAATAGTCTTATCCAGGCTATTAATGTAGAGACATTGGATTGGAGGTATTTTATATAATGAGATTATATAGGACTAGACCAGATAAATTATGAATATCTAATAATCATCCGTTACAAATATAGTATTCAAATTTATCACTATGATGCTCATATAATTGACAGTCTTAATCCTGAGTATTTATTAGACTCCTATTTATGACATTATGTTTTTTGACTTGTTTGGTAAGATTTGTCTAAGCACATATCATAACTTAGTATCTTAGAAACATAATGTAATAAATGGCTGAAAATAATATTATACAGATATGAAATCCATTCCTTCCTTATGCAAGTTAGAAAAATAGTTCTCTTGAGTGATAATTTGAGGTTTGAACAGTAGAGCACTCGTTTATAATAAGATTATGAATTAACTGTTCATTAGAGAATTATTAGAACTTAAGGATAAAGATATAATAAGAGAGGTAAACAGAAATTGAACCTAGCTCTTATTATGAACTGTTTATTGAGGACTGACTTATATGTAATGATTATATCAATCGACTACTCGCTAATTTTCTTTGAGTAATTTTACTATAATTTCAAGAGTTCAGTTTTAGGTTTTTATTGGAGTAACATTGAAACTAATAAATTTGGCATATTAATTAAAGAGTTTGATTAATTGTCAAATTTATTGGAGCTTGTGTTATAGGTCCATAGGTCCCTAATGCCACCTCTATGGCACTATATTAGATTTAATGCATAGAATGAATTATATATATTTAATTTGGAATTATTGAATTCTGAATTAATAATTTCACACTTGAATTATTAATGTGACACAAAAAAAATGTTCTCTGTGACACATAATGTAATGTGATAATGTTGTCACATTTAACTAAGCAGTAATTAATTAATTAATTGATTGTATTTAACTAATAAGATTGGTTAAATATGCTTTTTAAATTAATTAATTAATAATATTTGAATAATGAGATTATTTGAATATAATTTTAATTTTGTATGTGACATATGTGTGGTGGGACCACCTTTTGTCTTTTTCTAAATGGACACAAAATTAAATAATTAATTGATTAATTTAAAAATCTAATTTTTTAAAAAATATGATTTATTTTTTTTTGAATTTAGATATATATATATATATATATATGTATGGTTTTGAACCAAATCTTATTTCTATATATAAAAACATTATATATATATATATAAGTTGAGGAGATTTATGTTATTATTAAAAAAAGGAAGAAAATGGTAAAGTAAACGTTTATGTTTACGTAAACTCTGTGTGTGTGTGTGTGTGTGCGTATTAATAAGAATCATATCTTGATTTGGATTAATATAAAAAAAGGATAAGAATCATGTAGAGTATCCTTTCCCCATATATCTGATATGGTGGTTATTTTAAATTTAAAATTAATTGAAAAACAACTAATTGCTCATATATAAAAAAGGTAGAGATAACAGTCATCTCTACATATCTATCATTACGTAACTTTCACAGAAAGAAAAACTAAGAGTTCTTCTCTGAAAAAAAAAAAAGAAGTCTGCTATCTCATATGTTGAGTACATAGCAGATTCAGAAAAGTGTGAGGAAAATTCATTCTTGCAGTTTGACGCCCACTCGTCTTTCCATTGGTGTGGAGCCCTAGATTGGAAGATTGTGGTATCAAAGAGGAAAGCTACGATACCCTGATAGTCTTCAAAAGGTTAGCAAAAATTTCCAAAGCTTTCTATTATTAATTAAAGTTATATAACTATTTCTGGTGAACAAAGTTTTTTAGAAAATTTTTGTTTGTCAACGATCCTTTCATTCCGCTGTGTTTTGTATTTTATTCCAACAAATGGCATCAAAGTGGGTAATAGCAAATATAATTTTAATTAACATGATTTTATTTTGATAATATTTTGTGTTTGATGCATGTTTGTGGGCACTTTACGTCTTTGCAATTTTTGTTCATGTGATGAATGGTTATTTATGAATGAATTTTTGGTCGTTAATTATATAGTCCTTTTGGATTGATAATTTTATTCTTAGTTTGATTAGATCATATCTGTGTAAACCCATAAATGGTATAGGCTTTTTTATATTTTATTATCATTATTTCTTTTCTATGTGTATATATATATATATGTATTTTTTTTATCTTCCTTCAACTGCTGCTACACGTTTCCACCATGAGAGTTGCCTTTCATTAATGAGCATTTAATGCATATTGTGCATCATAAAGTCCAGGTACAACACTATTAAAAAAAACTGCACTCAAATGCAGTTCACGTGCAACATTAATGCACATTCTTTTTGTGACATTAACGTGCACAGTTCAATGCACTTGTATTCGAAAAAAAAAAAGAGAAAAGGAGGAAAAAAATGATAACACATGACCTGACATGATGGAGGGACATAGCATTTAAAGTTCATGTGCAATCATGTCTGCACATGGATAAACATAAAACAAAAGCTACACTCAAATGTAGTTCACATGCAACATTAATGCACATTCTTTTTGTGACATTGACATGTATAGTTCAGTGCACTAGTATTTAAAAAAAAAAAAAGAAAAGGAGGAAAATAATGATAACACATGACCTGACGTGATGGAGGGACATAGCATTTAAAGTTCATGTGCAATTCATGTATGCATATGGATGAACATAAAAAAAAAAAAACTAGACTGAACTGCAATTCATGTGCAACGTTAATGCACATTCTTTTTGTGACATTGACATGCATAGTTTAGTGCATTAGTATTCAAAAAAAAAAAAAAAGAAAAGGAGGAAAATAAATGATAACATACGACCTGACGTGATGGAGGGACATAGCATTTAAAGTTCATGTGGAATTCATGTCTGCACATGGATAAACATAAAAAAAAATAAGAATTGATTTGCCTATTAGCGCAATGCACGTGAAGTGCATAAAAAACGACAACAGATGTTGCATGTGAAAAAGATGAAGAAAAAGAAGTCCATTGGGTCCTTTGGCCCAGTTGAAAACTTGGGCCTATCAAATTTCAAAGATAACCTAGCAGATTGTTGCACAGTAAACCACTCGATAAAGACTGTAAAATTAGAGCAGGCAATCATGTATAAATTACAAGAAGAGCTTTGTAATTTTTTTTCTCCTTTATTTTATGGGTGGATGCACCTAAGAATCTAGAAAGATTCAAGAAGAGGTTTGCATTTCTAAGACAGGGGTCTACTCTTTCTCTCACCCTCTTGGCATTCTTAGAGATTTACGACAATATCACAGATTTGCTAACCTAATCCTGAACTTTCTAGGTTTTTGACTTATCAGACGAAGATGATGAACAGAGGACCATGTATCTGGACTGACTTTTAGACTTTCAGAAGAGAGTTTAGAGAGACATCTTCAAACAGGAAATGTATTACTTAAGGAAGAAAAGTTTTTACAAGCTCTTCACCTTCTGCCTTGCTCTTCGAAGAGAGGCTGCTTAAATAATGTACAAAAGCAAATATCATAGTAGACACATGGTCCTTACAATGCAAACGAAAGAGATTAAAACACACTGAAAAGCAAAGGGGACCATAGTGGTCCTTACAACCTTTAACACTAATTTACAAAGAGGTCAATGATCAGTCTGTGTCATAGTAGCTGTCCTCCAGCCATGAGTTTTGCTTTGCCAGCTCACGGAGAGCTTCATCGACTTCAGCCTCATCCATGGAAGGACACGCGTCATGACATGACTAGAGGAGCTGTTGAGCGGATGGTTGGATGGCAGGCAAGTTGTCAAAAAGATGGGGTTCACTGAGGAGATAAGGATCTTGGGAATCCTGGAAAGCTAGGTTCGGTACAGCAACACTCCTTCAGTGTCAATGGGGGTGTAAAGTGTGGGGTGATGCTGAGTAGGATTAACATCATCCTTATCCGTAGTGTTGCCAGAGTAGACGTTGAAAACTTTCGCAATCTTTTCAGCATAGATTGGGGAAAATTGTTCCCAAGGAGCATCTTGGTCTGCTATGGGCCAAATTTGGTCAAGAATGGACTGGTTTTTGATGAACAAGATTTTCTGTATTTCCCGTTGGATATTACTAGTGCGTTCCAATGGTTCTTCACTAGAGGCAAAGGCTTCAATGGATGGGTTGGTCTAGATGGTACCTTCTGGAGTAAACTTTCCTGCAAGAGTTACGAATAAGACTGTATAGCAATGGAGAGGAATGATTGTATGAGAGTCTCTTGGTTTGTATGGATACAGGAATGGTTGTCTGGGTCCTTTAACCTTTTCCCATTCTTTTGTCAGAATATCATCCCATTGTTCGAGAGGAGCGAACCATTTCAAGACTTGCATTTGGTTCTTGTACACTGTTTCGAAGTCATCTTTGTCTAGATATGCATGGATTGAAGTGTGCATTCCAATAGCTTAGACTTCGATTGCAATGGTGAACATGCTATACAAGTACTAAATGAAATGGGCCAGAGGCCTAGGCATATAGAGAATATCTCTAAAGGGTATGACCTTAGAGAAGGGGTATTCTAGATGTATGCCGAGATCATGGTACATTGAAGGTCCATGTCTCTTGATAAGTTGGTTTTGTAGGAATAATGCTCATTTGGTAGCCTTTTCTTTCGAATTCCTTCCTTGGAGGATGATGGTAGCATCTCTGGGGAAGAGGTCTTGTGACTGGGAAGAAGAGGAAGAAGATGGTTCCATGAGGAGAATGTAGGGTATGGTTGTGATGTCGTTAGAGTTTTAGGTGATAAGATTTATAGAGGGTCTGGATAGGTAATCAAGGATTATGTTGTCTTTTCCTTTGATGTGTTTAATATCAAAAGTGAACTGATCAAACCAGACTGCTAAGCTGATTAATTGGGCATTTATGGTTTTGTTAGCTTTAAGCTTGTTCATTCTTGTAGCGACTGTTGAATCAGTCTCGACTAGAAAGTGATGATCGATAAGATGGAACTCAAACTTGGCAATTCCTTGTTTGATTATGAGAAGTTCTTTGAACGTGGAATGATGGTGACGTTGTGAATCTTTAAAACTGCCGCTCTTGTATCCACAAATTTTCCTGACTTTATTCCTTCCCTCTTCAAGAAGAACTGTACCCCAATGGTGGTCACTAGCATCTGTCTGGAGAACTCGCTCTCCATTAGAGGGAATTTGGAGTGGTGGCAAGTCCGGCATCACCCGTTTCAAATGTTTGACAGCTATAGTGTGTTCGACTGTCCATGGTGGAGGCTCTTTTTTCAAAAGTTGAGATAATGGATGGATGAATCTAGATATCTTTGGGACAAAATCTCAGAGATAATTGACAATACCAAGAAATTGCTGGGTTTGGATTTTTGTGAAGTTTTTATCAGGGAACTTTTGCAATTCTTGGGCAATGTGGGGTTGGGCCTTGTAAGATCCATCTTGGAAGGTCATTCCAAGGAAGTCAATTTGGGCTTGTCCAATAACCATTTTTTTCTCAGAGAGCATAATTCCATCATCTTCAATAATTTGGGCGAATTAGGCCAAAAGATAGAGATGGGCTTGGCGGGTAGGAGAGAAGAGAAGGATGTCATCTATGTAGATGAGGGTACTATGTAAGATTAGGTTGTAAACTCGGGTCATGGCTTTTTGAAATAAGAAAGGGGCCGTCTTAAGGCCAAAGGACATCACGGTCCATTGGAAATGGTGATTAGGAATGGAGAAGGCTGTTTTAGGTCGGTCTTCAGGTCAGATACCAAGTTGCCAAAATCCTACTTTGAGATCAAACTTTGAAAATATCTTGGCATTGGTAAGGTTAGAAAACAAGGTATTTCTGTTGGGGAGAGGAAACTTATCATCTGCTAAAAACTGATTTAACGGTTTGTAATTTATAACTAACTGTTGCTTTCCTTTAACCTGTTTGGACCTCTTGTTGACATAAAATGTGTGACATGCCCATGATGATGTGGTAGGTTCGATGAGGCATTGTTTTAAGAGTTCTTGACACTCAACAATGGCTATCCTCTGGTGTTCTGGGTTCATTCTTGGGTGACTTGCTTTAGTAGGATTGACATCCTCATTCTGTTTGAATGGAAGGGAGATGAAGAATTCTTCTTGGGTCTAGGAGGATGAGAACACTTGTTGAGGAAATCAGCATGTGTTAGAGCACAAGAATTCTGAATCAATCTTTCCTTGATGGGTTGAAACACATCATTGGATACTTGGAAAAAATTGGGAATGGGTTCCTAAGCTCTAAAGAAAGATTTGTAGGCTAGTCCAATGGGCAAAATCTTCAGACCATGTTTTTTTTTTTTTTTTTTTTTTTTTTTTTTAAACATTAAAGCCGATGATAAGGTCTTTACCAAGGAGTTTCGAACCTATTACATGATGATTAACAGTACAGCCAGGAAAAATTTTAGCTGTATGGGCCTGCTTATGAGATCAGTCTGGAAGACAGCATTATTGGCCGCATGGAAGAATTGCTTCTTTTCTTTCCAATATTGTGGAGGAAGGATATCTGGATTCATCATTGTGTAGGAGGCTCCAATATCAAAGAAAGCTACAACCTTGATAGGTCGGGCATATTTAGAAGGGACAATGTGCATTGGCATTATGGGGACGGACTGTGTGAAGAATAGAGATTCTGCCTGGTATTGTCCAACTTGTTCAAATGCACAGATGCAGTTCGTTGTAGGCTCATCGTCAAGGGAGAAAACAAACTCAATGTCATTATCTGATAAAGAGACGCCGGTGATCTCCTCAATGTGAGCAATGAGCTTAGCCATCTTTCCCTTAGGATAGTTTTTTGCGAAGTGGCCCTTTTTTCTGCACTTGTAGCAACAATCGGTACTTTTCCCAAACTTTTTCTTTCTTCGAAGGAACTTGACGAAACGTCGTCGTTTGTGTCATCGAGGCTTTCATGGAGTTGGACTGGGTTGTTTGTGATCGAACTTCTTACATCGGGCTTTTGGTGGATAGCAGGAACAACTTTGGTGGTTAGGGCATTTGATGACTAGATCCTTGCGAGAGCAAACTCGATCTAGCTATTTAGACTGTTTCAAGTATTCCTGTAAGAACTTGTTTTGGGAGCACATTTTCTCTAAGGCGTGAATAGTCAGTTGGTAAAGTTCACCGAGAGTAGTGTTCCGTAAGTCTTTCCTTGCTTGAGTCAGGAGTCGAGTAGTTTCTTCTCCTAAGGGGTCTAGAATGGAGGACAAGTAAGCTTGCTTTAGATTCGGATCGTTAATGCCACCAATTTGGTAGAATCATTGTGAGATCCGTTTGAAGTGTTTTTCTAGATTTTTCTTTTCCATTGAACAGCATTTTATCTTAAAAAACTTAGCACAAAGGCACTCTGTGGTTTGGGTGTCTTGTCCGCAAAATTCATTGTAGACAATCGAAAGAGCTTCTTCAACGTTGCCAAGCTGTAGGAATTGGAGTTGCCTATAGTCGCCAAGACTTTTCCACCATTCTTGAAGGATGCCTGTGAATCGAGAGGCAAAGCCTAGCAGAATTGTTTTTGTCTGCATCCGAGGCTTTTGTGCTTCCAATAAGAGCCAGGCCTTAAATTCTTGGAACCTTGTATGCCATTTGTGGGGAGGAATATCATCCAGTTTAAATACTTGGAACTTTGAGTTTCGAGTAGAATGATTTTCTAGAGAGGATTCCTCTTGTTCCTCAACGTTGTAGGCCTGTGTGGTTTTAGACTACTCATCAGCTTCTTGAGCCATAAGATGGAGTGGGTTGAGATCATCATCGGATGAAGAGGCTGAGTCTGAATCTGAGGAAGACTCTGTTGGAAGGGTATTTGATGTGGCATCATCAACATCATCATCGAAAGGAATGGAGTGGTTGTCGGAGGAGTCAGGTTCTAACAAGCCAAAAGGAGTTGGTTGGCTATAATACTGGTTCTGCAGGATGGAGGAAATTGGATTTTTTGATTTTTGGACCATGAGTTGATTACTGGTAGTTATGGGCTCGGGTGAGATAGAGTCAGAAACTTTGGCTTTCATCTTGGCCTTTTGACGCGTTTGTTGATGTTCTTGCTCATCCAATTTATGTTTAAGTCGAAGCATAGAGGATGCTGCTGGTCTGGGCCTGATCAACGGTTGGGGTTCTTTTGGCATCATTGTAAAACGCTAAGGAGGAGTTGCATCATCATCTATAGTTTCCTTCAACCTTTCTTGTCGTTGAAGATCTTCATACTGGATTTTGAGATTTTTCATCTCTTCTTCTTTGGCAGTGAAAACATGCATCTTTTAGTAGTTGGTGATCCACGAGCTAGGAAGTAGCTTTTGCAACTCTTCTATGGGAATCTGCCTGGGTATGTAAGTACAGGTAGGGACTTGGTCAGAATCTACCTTGATCATTAAGGCATCTGTTGTAATAGGAAGGGCTAAGTTGAATGCATGGTCTTGCATTCGATATGCCATCTGGTAGTGAAGGGTCGAGCTGATGGAGTTTGGATCTTGGTCGATACCAATGATCTGTACTTGAACCTTGAGTGCATCGAGGAGCTGTTTGTCAAGTAAAGACATGTTGAAGTTGGGGAACAGAGTAACAATGACTGTGCTTGCATTCCACGTCGTCTCAATTGTCGCTATGCTGGCCTATTGGTACTTCCTCAGGCGTGTGTCGAGGAGTCCAATACGTGCAGAAATCAGGAGTCCTGTCCGAGCATGATAGGTAAGTGCAAGCCAAATAGCATCAAAGTGGATGTGGGTGTATCCTTGGGAAATCCACTGACAAGGTAAATCTTCAAGAATCTGAAGAGTAACCAATTGTTCATGGGGAACTGCTGGAAGTTGGCATTGACTGAATTTGGAGGCTTGGACATTCTCTTTTGAAGGATTATATGATGGATGAATAAAGGCTTTTATAGAACGAGTTAGGGGACTGGTAGTCTTAGTAAAGGCATGGTAGCGATTGATAAGAGGAAGGGATTCAAATGTAATTTTCTTATCATCTGGGATATATGATATTTCGTATAGGAAGTCTAACTTGGAAGAAGTAGATTTTCGACGGGAAGAAGCAAGAGGCAAAGATAAAGAAGAAGAAGCAGAAGACTCAGATCCTGGATTAGAAGTCATACTTAGGGTGTGAAAGCCTAAGAACAGTCAGATAATATGGCTCTGATACCAATTGGGGCGGATTCACCTAAGAATCCAGAAAGATTCAAGAAGAGGTTTGCATTTCTAAGATAGAGGTCTACTCTTTCTCTCGCGCTCTTGGCATTCTTTGAGGTTTACGACAATATCACATATTTGCTAGCCTAATCCTGAACTTTCTAGGTTTTTGACAAATCAGATGAAGGTGATGAACAGAGGACCATGTATCTGGATTGACTCTTAGACTTTCAAAAGAGAGTTTAGAGAGACATCTTCAAACAGGAAATGTATTACTTAAGGAAGAAAAGGTTTTACAAGTTCTTCAGGTCAAAATCTATTGTTTATTTTCATGCTTTATTTTCATATGATGATTGTGATAACATGTTCATAAATTATAGCATGTCATCTAGGAAAGTGACTACTTATAGTTATTGTAACATGACATGCATACACTTGCATATTATTTCATTTTTTTATAAAGTTGTTTATAAAATGATTGAATATGTGTTAGAATTAATTTAATGAGTTTAAATTAATTGGGTTAGTTTTATAGAATCTTAATTTATTAATCAACCAAATAATGTGAATTTAGTTTTAATAGTTAAGACTTAATAATTCTCACATTAATTCAAAATTATCTAATTTTAAATAGTTTAATATTGGGTAACTTAGATAATTCATAATAAATTTAGATTTTTAGAAAATCTGGTAATTTATTTAAGTGTAAATAATATGGGATTCTATTAAAACACAATATAACCTAGTAATTAATTTTTTTTTATTTACTAGAATTATGAAACATGAGATGTTTTATAAGATAAAACACATCTTTTAAAATAATGAGTGGGAGAAGGTAATATGATAATATAACCTACGGTTTCCACTTTTAGCAGACATTGTGAGATTTAGGTGGAGCCTCGTGACGCTTTGATTTCGTCCTTCCTATAAAGGTTGCCTATTTAAATCAATAACAAGGTTGGCTTCTAAAAAAGAGGATTTTATAACGTATTTCAAAATTGACCTACTCTACAGCAGCAATTTTGAGTTAAGTTGTTAAAATTTGAAATAGTGGGTTACACTCATGAAGATATAATTAGATTGTTAATTATATATTGACCAAAATAAACAGCTATTAATAAATATAGAAAATATGAGACATTTTGTATACATTTATTAATTGAGAATGTCTCAATTCAATTCATAAATAATTTGACCTACCCTACGGCGGCACTTTATTTATTAAAATTGAATAATCGTAGAATTAGTAAAATATTTTTTTTTATGTTTTTTTCCATATGCATCATGCATCATGTTTACTGTTCCAAAACATATATTTATGTAACCATTTAATTTATATTGTTTTATTTATTTATTACAACAACAATGTCTAATCTAATCATCGCTATTTTCTCTAATGAAAAATTAACTAGAGATAATTTTGTCAAGTGGAAGAGTAACATGAACATTGTACTAATTTGTAAAAATTACAAGTTTGTCTTGACGGAGGATTGTCCTCCATTGCTTGCTGCCAATGCCCCTCGTAATATACGAAAAGCGTATGATCGTTGGATCGAGACAAACAACAAGACTCGCTGCTTCCTTTTGACTGGCATGTTTGATGTGTTTAGGAAGAAGCACTAAAGCATGGAAACTGCTTATGAGATAATACAGTCTCTACAAGACATGTTTGGCAAGCCTTTTGAAAAGGCATATCATGAAGCTGTCAAGGCTATGATGAATGCTAAGATGAAAGCAGAGGTCTCGGTCAGAGAATATGTTCTCAATATGGTTAACTATCTCTATGAGGCCGAAGTGAATGGGGCGGTGATAGATGAAGCCACACAGGTGGGGAAGATTTTGGAAACCCTCTCCCCTGCGTTCCTTCAGTTAACAACCAACTATTTCATGTACAAGCTGAAATATAATATGACTGAGTTGCTTAATGAGTTGCAAACTTTCGAGTCTATTTCAAAGAAAAGACTAAAAAAGGTGAGGCAAATGTTGTAGAAGCTCAACCCTCCTCTTCTACTCGAAAGAATAAGAAGAGGAAGAGGATTGAAGGAAGTGGTAAGTCTAAAAATGGAGAGCAACCTAAGAAGAACAAAAGCAACAACAACAAAAAGAGCTCAAAACAAAAGAAGCCCAAAGGAAAATGTTTCCACTGCGGCATAGTTGGGCACTGGAAGAGAATCTACAAGAAGTATCTTCAAGAGCTCAAAGAAAAGAAGAACAATGGCAAATCAGATTTACTCGTTTTAGAAGCTTATTTAGTTGAAGATGATACTTCACCTCGGATAATTGATTCAGGGGCAACTAACATGTTTGTTCTTCTTTGTAGATGTTTAGTTCTTCAAGGGAGCTTGCCAACGCGGAACAAAAGATGAGAGTGGGAACGGGAGAGGTTGTTTCAGCAAGAGCAGTGGGAGTCGTTAAACTTTATTTTGGAAATAAGTTTTTAATTTTGGATAATGTTTATTACAATCCTAGTTTTCGTAGAAATTTGATTTTTGTTTCCAGGTTGTCTGAACAAATGTTTAATGTTTCTTTTAATAATAATTATGTTAATATTTCTAAAAATGGTTTGGATATTTGTTCTACGCATATGGAAAATAGGCTTTACGCTGTAAGGCCCAATGAAAAATCACTGCTCAATATCAAAATGTTCAAAGTTGAACAACCAAAATCTAAGAAGCAAAAGATTTCTTCTGATAATGAAACATACCTATGGCACCTTAGATTAGGTCACGTTAACCTTGACATAATTAACAGACTAGTAAAGGATGGTCCTTTAAAAGAACTAAAAGTTAGTTACCAGTTTGTGAATCTTGTCTTGAAGGTAAAATGACCAAAAGTTCTTTCTCTACAAAAGGTGAAAGGGCCAAGGAACCACTTGAGCTAATACATTCGCACATCTGTGGTCCATTAAATGTACAAGCACGTGGTGGTTACGTATATTTTGTCACATTTATTACGATTATTCGAGGTATGGATACATATACCTAATGCAAAGGAAATTTGAAACTTTTAGAAAGTTCAAAGAATTCCAAGCGGAAGTTGAAAAGCAATTAGAAAAGACGGTGAAGACTCTTCAATCTGATTGCGGAGGAGAATACCTTGATACTGAATTTAAGGACTATATAATAGAACATGACATTCTGTCACAACTCACCACACCTGGAACACCACAACAAAGGTGTTGTAGAGAGAAGAAATAGGACGTTGCTTGATATGGTGAGATCCATGCTCAGCTACTCATCATTACCCACTTCATTTTGGGGATATACACTACAAACTGCAGTATATCTTCTAAACATAGTTCCATCTAAGTCTATTCTAGAAACACCTTTAGAGTTATCGAATGGTCGCAAACATAGTATGCGACATATCCATATCTGGGGGTGTCCAACACATATGCTGAAAGGAAAGACCGGGAAGCTAGAACCACGTTCTGAAGTATGCTTGTTTTGGGATACCCAAAAGGAATGAGGGAAGGTTTGTTTTATAGTCCATAAGAAAAGAATGTATTTGTATCGACAAATGCCACTTTTCTTGAGAATGATTATATGACAAACTATAAACCTCATAGTAAAGTTGTACTTGAAGAGTTACTTTCTGATCAGATTATACTACAACCGACAATTGTTGTCGAATGACTGATGAGACTTAGAAAATACACTTTTCTTAACGTTAAAATTAAGCATTTTGCATTAATATTTCTCATAAAACTCCTCAATTATAGTAATTTAGTGATAAACAATGTTTTAGTGTCTTAGTGTGAAAATGTGTTTAAAAATGTGTTTTTATTGTGTTTTTATGTTTAATAATATTTTTAGTAATTTTTAGAGTCGTTTTGATGTGTTAAATATATGTTTAATTTGTGAATAAACAAAACTATAAAAATAATGTTGTGTGATTTTATTTTGAATCTTAATGTATTTGATAGTATGTTTTAAGTTTGTAAATATATCCTACTATATTTTTAGTAATTTATAAAAATATTTCCAAGTCTTAAAAATCATATCTATGCTAAACCGAAAGAGACTAGAACTTTTATAAGTTTTTAATTAATTTTGTGTGTTTCAATGTAAAATAAATATTTTTAATATTTTTGTAAATATTATGTGTGTAAAATAATTAATTTTAGTGTGTTTGTAAATTTTAGATTTGAAATCTGGAGGAAAAACAAAGCAAAACGGTGCAAAAAGGACAAAATCAAACATCAAATGCATCAAAAACAATTAAAAATTCAAATTTGAATTTAATGGACACGTGGTGAAATATGGAATGTCCGATGAGCCACCGAATTGATCTCAACCATCCAACCAAAGGACGTGTGTCATGCGTCAGCCATTGCGTCAACTAAGTCTCAATAGTGGAATCCACGCGTCATAGTTTAATTGGCACATGTACCACACGTGCCGACAAGTGTCATGCACGTCAGAGGGTAGTTCAGACAGCTTTGGATCGCATGTGATCGTGTCCATTATTCTCATCCTTTTGTACGTTAGATTTGCATCTCTGACTGATCTAACGGCCAACACACATAGCTCACGTGGCCCCATTAGGCCTATTTTATTAAGCGAATTTCAACCCTTGGATTGTGAAATTAACGATCCAGATCACGCCTGTTTCAATACGTGCAGCCGTCGAGAAGCAAAGGATCTCAACCAAATTTCAGACAATGAAGAAGGGAATCTCACATGAAAAAAAAAGAGGAAAATTTCATATCGTCTTGATCCGAATTTTAAACGTAGCCATAGTACAAAATTATAAAAAAAATGTATGAGTAGTATTTTTTTAGGTTTTATAAATACTGGGCCTTTGATGCCTGGTTCTACAATCCCCTCTTTCGTAGTGTAATGCACTGCTAAATAAATAGTTAATTTTTATTTCAGTTTTTAGTCTAGTTTCTTGAAAAATATTTTCCAGTTTATGTTGTAAAAATTATGCCCAATAATATCAATAGTATTTTATTAATTATGTCTTTCTAAATTTCTTTTTAGTTGAGGAGAGAGGGGAAAATTCTAGCAAAATTATCTTAAATATTTTTTATTTTTCTTAGTTTTCTAAGCAGTTGTAATGCCAAAATATTTTCTTAGAAAACTTAGGATTTCAATATTTTCTTAGCTAGAACTTTGCCAAAATTGCGGTTTTGATTTATCGACGACATAGACTGGCATGGATAATGCTTGGAAGGACGTTGATTACTCGTAGACAGATAATGGCTTGGTAAATGCTTAACTTATTATCTTGGTTGTTAATTCAGTTAAGTTATGTTGAAATGCTACATATTTATTAAGTTGTGTTTCTGCAACATTATAGACACATAATGGCATAGTAAATGCTTGGAAACTCTTGATTTATTGTCGATATAGGATGACATAATGTATTCTTAAACCAACTAATAAATAAAAAGAAAAACTAAAATATATTTAAAATAATTGCCAGAACGAAACTTTAAACCTCAGCCCTATTATTATTGATGTTTTATTTCATTGAATTGTTGTTATTACTTTGGTTAAGTTATTTTAAATTATCTGCACTTATTGTTAAAATTCCATTTTAATTTTATGTACACTTCTTGTTATTAAAGTTTCAAATTATCAAAAACAAAATATTGTAAATATATTCTATGAATAATAAATATTAATCCTCAAAATTTTCAGCTTAAATAAAAAGAAAAAGTTAATATAATATATATACTAGAATTGAATAAATCCTTCCCTACGGGTTCGATCTCAGATTCACCGAGTAAGTATTACTTGAGATAACCTTATACTTGGGGTTATTTTAGAGTACGTTAATAGAAGCAAGATCAAGGACAAAATGAGGAGACCACATCTCCAGATTAGAATGTCATACCACCTCGATGTAGTAGGAAGGTTATGAGACCACCTGCTTGCTACAGGGAAATTGGAGAAGCATATGTCACTATCTTTGATAATGGTGAGGATGATCTATTGACATATCGTGATGCAATGGAAGATTCAGAGAAGGAGAAATGGTTGGAGGTTATGAACCTTGAAATAGAGTCCATGTACTCCAATTCAGTCTGGGAACTTGTAGATCTACTTAAAGGGATAAAACCTATAAGGTGCAAATGGATTTACAAGAAGAAAAGAGGAGTAGATGGGAAAGTTGAGACTTCAAAGCTAAGCTTGTGGCAAAAGGTTATACCCAAAAGGAGGGAGTTGACTATGAAGAAACTTTCTTGCCCATAGCTATGCTTAAGTCCATTTGGATTCTTTTATCCATTGCTGCATGTCTTGATTATGAGATATGGAAAATGGATGTCAAGACTACCTTTTTGAATGGCTATCTTAAGGAAAGCATCTATATAGTGCAACCAGAAGGGTTTGTAGTCAAAGGTCAAGAGCAAAAAGTTTGCAAGTTATAGAGGCCCATCTATGGACTCAATCAAGCTTCAAAATCTTGGAACTTGAGATTTCATGAGGTGATCAAATCTTACGGTTTCGATCAAAATATTGATGAACCTTGTATATACAAGTACATCAAAGATAAGAAGGTGGTCTTCTTAGTTCTTTTTGTAGATAATATCCTACTCATTGGAAATGATGTAGGGACATTATCTAATGTGAAGAAATGGCTCGCCAACCAATCCCAAATGAAAGATTTGGGAGAGGCAAGTTATGTTCTTGGAATCCAACTCATAAGAGAACGTAAGAACAAACTGTTGGCACTGTCTCAGGCATCGTATATCGATAAGGTGCTTATCAAATTTTTGATGCAAAACTCCAAGAAAGGTAATTTACCTACACGTCATGGAGTTTATCTTTCAAAAGAGCAGTGTCCTAAGACACCTCAAGAGGAAGAATACATGAGACGGGTGCCCTATGCATCTGCAGTGGGAAGTCTCATGTATGCCATGTTGTGTACAAGTCCTTACATTTGCTATGCGGTGGGTATAGTCAGTTGGTATCAATCCAACTCAGGATTAGATCATTGGGTAGCGGTTAAACATATTCTCAAGTATCTCAAGAAAATGAGAAACTATATGCTAGTATATTCAGGTGAGAATTTGATTCTCATTGGGTATGCTAATTCTGATTTTCAATCAGACAAAGACACGCGTAAATCTATGTTTAGATCAGTGTTTACTTTTGGTGGTGGAGCCATAGTTTGGAGAAGCACTAAACAATCATGTATTGTTGATTCAACTATACAAGTTGAATATGTGGCTGCTTGTGAAGTAGCTAAAGAAGCTGTTTGGCTCTGTAAGTTCTTAAATGATCTGAAATTCATTTCAGATATGGATAAACCACTCACACTGTATTGTGATAATAGTGGTGTAGTGGCAAATTCTAGAGAACCTAGAAGCCACAAAAGAGGAAAGCATATAGAGCGAAAGTATCATTTGATCAGAGAAATATTGCATCGAGGTGATGCGGAAGTCATGAAGATAAAGGTGGAAAACAACTTTGCTGACCCTTTCACCAAGACGTTACCTGCAAAGAGCTTCGAGAGACACTTGGAAGGCTTAGGTCTTAGAGACATGTCTCACATGCTTTAGGGCAAGTCGGAGATTATTTGTTTGGTACCCTGAAAGTTATGACATTGTACATATTGTTAATAAATAAATAAAGTGACATTTATAATTATTTTGGTTGCTTATATGTATTATGAATACAGTTATAAATATCAAAAAATTACATGATTATTTATGTGACTATAAATTTAGCATATAAGCGTTATATGCTTAGGGATAAAATTTATAGATAATAATCTAAATAGTCCATAATAATTAATTAAAATTCAGGATCTTTAATTAAATATTACAAGTACGGTTCAATCTTATTTAGAATGAAATAGTCTTATCCAGGCTATTAATGTAGAGACATTAGATTGGAGGTACTTTATATAATTGGATTATATAGGATTGACCAGATAAATTATGAATCTCTAATAATCATCTGTTACAAATAAAGTATTCAAATTTATCACTATGATGATCATATATTTAACAGTCTTAATCTTGAGTATTTATTATACTCTTGTTTATGCATATGTTTTTTGACTTGCTTGGTAAGATTTGTCCAGGCATAGATCACAACTTAGCATCTTGGAAACATAATGTAATAAATGGCTGAGAATAATATTATACAGATATGAAATCTATTCCTTCTTTATGGAATTTAGAAAAATAGTTCTCTTAAGTGATAATTTGAGGTTTAAACAGTAGAGCGTTCGTTCATAATAGGATTATCAGTTAACTGTTTATTAGAGAATTATTAGAATTCAAGGATAAAGATATAATAAGAGAGGTAAATGGAAATTGAACCAAACTCTTATTATGAACTATTTATTGAGAACTAATTTATATGTAATGATTATATCAATGGACTATTTGCTAATTTTCTTTGAGTAATTTTACTATAATCTCAAGAGTTCAGTTTCAAGTTTTTAGTGGAATAACATTGAAACTAATAAATTTGGCACATTAATTAAAGAGTTTGATTAATTGTCAAATTTATTGGAGCTTGAGTTATAGGTCCGTAGGTCCCTAATGCCACCTCTATGACACTATATTAGATTTAATACATAGAATAAATTATACATATTTAGTTTGAAATTATTGAATTTTGAATTAATTATTTCACACTTAAATTATTAATGTGACATAAAAAAATGTTCTCTGTGACACATAATATAATATGATAAATATTGTCATATTTAACTGAGCATTAGTTAATTAATTAATTGATTATATTGAACTAATAAGATTGATTAAATATGTTTTTTAAATTAATTAATTAATGATATTTGAATAATGAGATTATTTGAATATAATTTTAATTTTGTGTGTGACATATGTGTGGTGGGACCACCTTTTGTCTTTTCCTAAATTTACACAAAATTAAATAATTAATTGATTAATTTAAAATTTTAATTTTAAATAAATATAATTTATTTTTTTTAATTTAGATATATATATATATATGGTTTTGAACCAAAATATTATATGTATATATAAAAAGATTTTATTATATATATATATATATATATATATAAAAGTAGAAGAGATTTACGTTATTATAAAAAAAAGGAAGAAAAGGTAAGGTAACGTAAAAGGAAGAAAAAAGCAAAGTAAACGTTTACCTCTACTTAAACCGTGCATGTGTATATATATATAGGGATATTTTGAAAAAAGGGTTAAAGAAAATTTAAAATTAAGTAAATGACCTCTTTTTTTTGTGCATAAAAAAAAGGTTTTTTTTTAGTACCGAAACTACCCTAGCTTTTTTAAGAGAAAAGAAAAAAAAGATTGTATCGAGGAGAGGTACCTAACCAGAGTGGAAACAAAAAAAAAAACTGGAACTGTTTTGATGCTCAATGTAGCGACCCCTCCTCCTCCCGCCCTCGGGAGGAAAGAGAGAAAGGAACGCCACTCATCGTTCGTTCATACATGTGAAGATGGGTCAAAAAATAATCAAATCTTAGTTGATTTAGGGTGTTACAATTCCCTAAAAATTTAGGGTGTTACAATTCCCCCCTTCTTATAAAAATTTCGTCCTCAAAATTTAGCTATTCTAAAACCTCAAAACTTAACATACATCTTATCTCCAAATCAAGAGTTGAACTTATGGACCCATAAAATATCATAATACTTACTTGACTGAGTTCTTGGTCCCATGACATACTAAAATACTCAAGAATCGTTCCGCTCTGATACCATAAATTGTAGCGACCCCCTCCACCTCCCCCTTTTGGGAGGAAAGAGAGAAAGGAACACCACTCATCGTTCGTTCATGCACGTGAAGATGGGCCAAAAATTAATCAAATCTTAGTTTAACCTTAATGTGGAAATTCTCTTATCATTGGTAGCAGAAATATTAAGATTACAACACTTATACAAAAGCTAGAAAATCCCCTAAATGTCCTCAATAACAATTCTTAGTTTCTAATAACATCAAAGAAATCCTTAGTAATAAATATTCCATCTTAGACTCATCATGGAACCTTAGACCATTTTTGCTCAGTCATCTACATCCTTATTTGGAAGCTCACCTGCATCACGAGAACTATATAAGCATAATGCTTAGTAAGTAAACCACGGTAGTTCCACATAAAAATATACTTTCAAAAACATACATTACTTTTAGGTTTTCGGGCCCGTAGCATAACGTTAATCTCAAGCAGTCAGAACCCTTAACATTCATTCATAGATGGTCCCTATCTTGGAACAAGCTTCCTCAAGGATTTGACCATGAAAACATACATAACATTGGTTGGTTCATGACAATAAGAGAGTTCGCATCATACTCATGAAAAATCATCAAAATCGTCTTTAAACATATTCTTCATAACAACATATATGACTTTAAAACATACTATTGTTCAAGTGATGCAGTGGAGGGTATACTTACACAAACCGCTTAGTCATGATCATCTTAAGTTCTATACATCATCATTCATTCATTCATTCTTCACATCACACAATATATCCCTTCATATTCCGATGAAAGCCATTGAACACCTTCATGATTTTTTATCATCTCTTTATGCATTCATATGTCTCCTTAAATATTGTGTCCTTAATCTTTTCTTTCCTTTTCTCTTCTTAATTTCTTCCTTATTCCCACATGGTTCATCCCCTCATTTCTTAAGTGTTACATAAACATCTCTCTATAATGTCTTTCTTTCTTTCCTCTAGCTCACCTATCAGTCCCTCTTATTTTCTCTCATTCTCACTCTATGCAACAAAATAAAGAAAGAGAAGAAGGAGAAGAAGAAACATGCAACAAAATGGGTGAGAGGACTTGTGAGAGATATAAAAGGAGAGAGCAATTTTGGGTGAGAAATAAGGAAATAATGGGATAAGGAAATAATAATCAACATATTACAAATGTTATGCCAAGATGAAGTGTATCCATGAAAGGTAGAGAGAAATTAGAGGAAAGTCAATGATTCAATTGGGAAACATAATGATATTACCTTGACCTACCATGTATAGGATTCTAAATAAGTCAACCAATCAACCAATAAAGGAATAAAATAATTCAAGATAATTTCAGATTCCAATATTAGCTCTACTTGCCTAATTTCAATTATCAAAATAGAAAACCTATAATGAATTCCAATTATCATTAAAAAGTCAACTATCAAAATATAATGATAATATCTTGACTAATTAGAGGCAATTTACACATAGGATTAGCGGAGAATTAGGAAAAGAATCAACAAATTAGCTCCTATTTTTCATATATCAACTTTCAAAAGTAGGAAACCTTATCAATTAAATGCAATCAATCAAAAGTCAAACATTTCATTTCGTTAAATGAGGAAATAAATCCAAAAATATGCCAATCAAACAATAATTATTATCCAATCACATAAAAAGTCAACTATTCTCTCATATGGAATAAGGAAAGAGAAGATAATATGCCAATAAATCAAAATTATACCATAACAAACACACTCATATATACATAAATTACGTTAGTTATTATCCACTTTCTCAAAGTCATACACGGCCACCAAACATTATAACTTACACATATAGTGCACATTACATTAATATATATATATATATATATATATATAACATCAATAAAATAATGTATTACTTCTCACTTGTTATTTATACTCACACGGCAACTATATCAATTACATACACTCATATATATAATTTACATTCACACAAAAACACATATAAACTATAAAATATTAATAGTCATTTTTCACTACAATTATACAATAGTACAAAATATTGTGCACATTACATTAATATATAACATAAATTTCCTTTCTTTTATTTTTATACGAATTAACTTTATATATAGAAACATATTAATTCTTATATTACGTAAAGATAAGTATATATATATAGAAATATTTATATATAGAATATAACGTTTATATATATATATATAGAATACTTGCAAATTAACTTACAATTAACATATAAATTAATGTTTATTTATATTTAGAAAATTTATATATTTCTATATATATGTAAACGTATTAATACTTATATATTAACATACAAGATATATATATATAT
>CAMOHE010039731.1:0-32239 GCA_946598075.1 Artocarpus hirsutus
ATTTGGTTCTGTTTCAAATTTTTGAGACCTTATCTGATAAGGAATGACCCTAGACCCAACCTCTATAAATAGGGAGTGAGTCTAATGAGTTATTTAGATCAATAGAGAGATTAAGAGTGATACTCTACTGGTGAGAATCTGAAACTCCCTGAGAGCTCTTGTTCACAAATCACGAACACTAGCTTTGGGTTCTCTCAATTGATTGGAAGGAGAGTCACCTTGAGGAAGAGCTATACGTGTGAGCCCACACTCACTCCGATCGTGGATAGAGAATAGCAAAGAAGACCAGTTGGTTGAGGCTCTTCTGGAACGTTACTTCTCTACACAGACTTCGGGAGCTTTTCGGCGTATACAAGGTTAGTAAGATCAGGTTAATTTATACATATAGCATGTCAAACTTGTGTTTTGAAAAATACTCTAATTTAAAATTTTTAAAATTTCGCTTCGTATTATTTTTCCAACAACCTACCCCCAGGTTGTTGGTTTTGCTGCACTCCTTGGTGTCCTAGTAGGTCAAACACGGAGGCTCGGGAACCTTGAGGTGACGATACACGTGCCGCCTGAGGGCCAAGCTGACCTTCCTGCACAAGTCTATTGTTGGCCGAGACGTTGTGCGTGGAGCCTCGAGAGCGCTCAAAATTTGCTTCATTTGGATCGCCAGCATCCCGTCCTGCTCGTCCTCCAGCCTAGTTAGTCGGGGCTGGAGGAAGGAGGCCAGGTGCAAGCTGGCGTTGAGCTTGCCATGCGAGCTGCTTTGTTAATATCCGGACAGCATTGGTGAGTTCCCGGATTGGGTCTTGGACGACCGGGTCTTGTGTTTGTTCGGCCCTGGCCGTGCTTCCTTGTCCCCCAGATTGGGACCTCGTAGTTCAGGGGCCGCTAGGGTTTTGATGTCGATTTCATGCATCTCTCGACCCCTTTTGTCGGGCAGCATCGTATCGGGCATTGCTGCGCATCACCATCTTAGACTTTTAAGCTAGCTAGAGCTTAGCTGTGGCTGGTGTTCTTAAATGAGAAGCGCGGGGGCCCTCCTTCTAGCGCCAAAATAATGATGCTTACCAAGTTCTGGCATCGAATCAACACCACGTGCAGCGGTGTACGGTTTTCAGCTCTTGCCTGTTCGCCTCTGCCTGGTTTGGTCAGCCTGCAATGAGAGGAGGGACGCCTAGAGGCAGGAAATGGTCAGTAAACAAAACAAGGGCTCTCCGATGCTCAAGGCAGGGGGTGCTCCGCAAAGGTCGGGAACCGGTTAGGTGAGAAGGAGCTTACTTCGTTCTCCTGAATGCAATAAATGCATCTTATTTATTGGCTACCACTTGGACTGGGTGTTAGGTGGGTTTTGCCCACAACCCGAGTGTCACGTCATGGCATGTCAGGTGGCAAGTGACAAGTGTCATGTCCCTCCGTCGATTGATGAGCTCCCATCCGACGATAAGTTGTTTGCCATTTGTTAGCCAATGATGGCGAGTAACAGTCTATTTTAGCATAAGAACAGTCCGACCCAAGCTGGTGCTGAGTCCGAGGAGGCAGTCTGACGAGGCGCGGCCCAGGGGGCCCTGAGAAGCACCTCGGACAAGACATCCAGTGACACGGGCTCAGTTATAAACTCCACGTACCTTTGTCGAGTTGTGTGGCCGACCACCTAGAGTTTAGCTACTCGGTAGTAGCGCCGAGCTCACCCTCAACAAGCATGGTGGTGGGACCCATTAGTTAGAACTGTTTTACTATAGCATGTGAGAGCTTTACACTGTAACAATTTTTTTTCTTTTTACTGTAGTTTTTGAGAGCTTTACACTGTTTATAACTAAGATAGTAGTTAAAACCACTCTTGCCAAACAGCATTTTAGCATTCAATAATCATCCTACGTATTTGTTTGACTTCTAATTACCACTTTTTTAGTCACTCTAATCTTCAACAAAACCATGTCAAGAGTCAAGGCATTTTCATTGGGAGAGGAAAGAGAAGCGAAGGAGGAAGATGTTGGTGGGGTTGCTTTCTTTCAAAAAGTTTTCTTAGCATCATTGACTTATGCCACTTAAATTTTGGAATAGCTTAAATAAGTTATATTTGATTTATTTAATCTATAGCTATTAAAAATAGGTTTAGAAGTTTTCTGAAATCAAAAATCCTCTTTGTTTTATGCACTGGCTAACGACTAATTAGAAGGCTTAGCATGTTTAAAAAATGAGTTTAAACTATGAGTTTGAAGTATGAACGATACAAAGCTCTTACATTATACAATGTAAACAAAAAAATATTACAATATAAAATACATATATGCTATAGTGTTTCAACTCATTTTTAAAACACCCCACCCATGTTTTATATTTTTCTTCTTCTACTACTTGTCAAAACAGGATTATGTTCAACTTTATTGTCTCAATGTCTAACCAATCATTTATGACACATTATTTAAAAAGTTTGAAATAGCGTTAAATTAACTTTTAAATGTCTTCCATTAAATGAATGTATTATAACTTATAATGTGATTGATTGAATATCATTTGAGATACCAAAGATTAAAAAAAGGATTTGAATCCATCAATGATGAAGGATCTGACAAACTCAGTTCTAACTCAAATAGTGTAAGATTCTTATATGCTATAACATAAAGCTTTTACATATTATAGTGTAAAGTAAAAATATATTACAGTATAAAACTTTAACATATTATGTTACAATACTTTTAATTATAACTCATAGTTTTAGCTCGTTTTCAGAGGAGAAAACTATCCTAATTGGCCTACAGTCCATAATCAGCACATGCACTGCACGCGCCCTGGACTAGCGTGGACAGATTTCTCATCGTAGAGAAGTAGAAAGTAGGGGAAAAAAAATTAAAAGTGAGAGAAGTAGAGAGAGATAGAGGGGTCTTCCAGTAGTCTTCTTCTTCTTCAGTCTCTGAGAGGCTGCAGTTTCTCCTTGTTTGTACGCTAAAGTTTACACTTTCCAAGATACTCACCGATCCACTCATTTATTTACTCCAGATTTTACTTGTAAATAACATTCCCAAATTTCTCCAAAACCATAAATAAATATTCTCTTCTCTATCTCTATTTCTCTGGCTTCTAAAACTAGTCTTCGGATTCTCCATTCTTCTTCTTCTTTAAAGCAAAATCAATGGAAGACGACCTGTATGGCCTTGGCTCCGCCTCGGCGGCGGCGGCGGTGCAGTCGGAGTACATGAGCTACGAGGAGTTTGATGACGATCGGGTGCAAATGGCGTTCGGATCCGACCCCATTTTCCCGCCAGCTGGCTCCTCGTCGGCGGTGTCTGACGCGGCTTCTATGGCAGCGGCTGAAGCTCAGAGAGGCGGCGGCGGTGTAGGAAGATGCTTCGCCGACGACGTCTCCGGTGGAGTCAGAGAAAAGATCGCCTCTCATCCTCTTTACCCCAAGCTTCTAGAGGCTTACATCGATTGCCGAAAGGTCGAAAACAGAAATACGCTTCTTCTTCTTCTCCTTCTTTTTTCCCCGAAAATACGCCGATCTCTGATTATCCCAGAAAATGAAAAGGAAAACGGATTTTTTTCCCTCCCTAACACGAAAGTAATACCAAAAGACCAAAATTCTAGTGAATCCTACTAATTATACACAAATTACAGACTTCGAAAATAATGCAAAAACAGAAAGTACAGTATGCTACTCATGAACTTTCCTTTTCCTCCAGATTTTCCCAGCAGCCAAACACACTCTTGTACCGGTGCAGTTACTGTAGTTACCAAACTTTTCTCTTTTTCCAAAAAAGCAAAAAAAAAAGGAGAGAGAGAGAACTTTTGTCACTTGTAAACGGATTTAAACCACTTGAGTATCGCTAAACTGTTAATAAAAAATAATTATAAATGTTTTTTTGGTTGATCAGGTCGGAGCGCCACCGGAGATAGCAAACGAATTGGAAGAAATCCGGCGAGAAAGCGATCAGCTGACTAACAGAAGAAGAACCGCCGTTTCAAGTAGCGTCTTTGGTTCCGATCCCGAACTCGACAACTTCATGGTTATCTTCCCTCAAACCCAAAACCCTAGCTCATCACCTCTTGTTAACTACATATACATATGCATATACATACACATATACATATACATATATACAGATATATATATATGTATATGTAATTTGCTTTTTTAAGTGCTTAATTGATTGAAAAAATACGAAATAGGAAACTTACTGCGATATAATGGTGAAGTACAAATCGGATCTCTCGAGGCCGTTCGATGAGGCGACGGCATTCTTGAACGAGATGCAATCACAGCTCAACTCTCTCTGCAATAATCCCACCACCACTGCTTCAACAAGCTACGTTTCTGGTCTCTGATCTCTCTCTAATCTCTATACTTATATATTATATATATATTTAAATAAATCTTCAAGCTGTTGATGTTCATATTTGGTTGTTTTTATGATTAACATTAGTCCTTTTGTTTTCCTAATATGGTTGTTTTTATGTTATTATTTATTTAATTGATTAATAATAATAAATATGAAAACCCAGATGAGATAATAGCGAGCGCGAAACCCCATCAAGTGATCAGATTCACATGAAGCACAGTGGTTGTTCTACTTCCCAGACTAATTTAATTAATTAATTAATTAATTAATTACTTTTTTTGGGGAAAAAAATGGTTTCTGATGATGAGAAAATCTGCGCCTTAAACAATAATTAACAAATGTGTATATAACATTGGCAGTTTTGGAGAGTAATGTCAAATACAAACACCAATTTGTTAAAACCTAACGACAAGACCCTAGGTATGTGAAGAGACCCTTTTCTTGGAAATCGATCTGGATTGACTCACTGATCTTATTTTGAAGATAATTATTAGGAATGTTTAAAATAATAATAATAATAATTTCTTTAGGGGCTAAGATAAATGCGAGTAATACATAAATAGAGGTACTGTTCATATTACCAAATAACGAATTGTATGATTAATTATAATCAAATACAGTTATATATATATATATATATATATAAATTTCTTTGCAAGTAAATGAGCAAAAAATTAAGTAACTTGGATCCCTCAATATCTCCGAGTTATTCCAAACTTGATGGCTGCAAAGCACGACTTGAGGAGATCTTCTGTCAAAGTTCGATCTTGTATTCGTCTTTTTTTTTTTTGTTTGGTTAGTTTGATTGCTTTGATGCGTCCTAAATTTTGAACAATTTTTGGATGGCTTAGTCTTGAATTACTGCATGATGTGTTAATGGAGTTGTTTCTCGAACATCATCATGTTTTAATAGACAAAGGCTTCATTGGTAGACGATTGAAATTCACTGGAAGCTTGAAACTTTGGTTTGGAATTTTAAAATATGAGAGTTAGTACTTTATTAATACCTGGAACTTGAAAGCTTGAATGTTTTATAGAACATTTGGCAAACTAGTTGGCACTAAAAATTTTAGTTTAAAAACTACAGCATGTGAGAGTTTTACTTTGTAACAACTCTTTGCTTTTTACTGTAGTTATTGAGAGTCTTGTACTATAGTTGGTTGAAACCAATAAAATGCCCTTTTAATTTGCCTTAAAAAATCTTTGGAGCGTAGTACTTGATCAAGTGATCACATCTTTTATAATTACATTTCCCCACAAGTAGGATTAATTAAGTCGTAAAATATTATATCTAAATCGCATGCATAGTACCATTAATATTAATTCTGTGCTAGATTACCATTAATATTAATTCTGTGCTAGACTATGTAGTTGTGGTAGCTTATATATCTAGGCTCTTGGGGTGTTGCAATACATAAGTGTTTTATCCGCATATATATGCGTTCAACCTTTTTCTATTAACGTTTTGTTATTTGCAATTAGAAACATATTTTTTTGCTCTTTTTGAAAATAGTAATTAAACTACACTTCATATTATGTTTATAAGAGCGGAATTGAAATGTAGCTATTTTCATTGGAGCAACCGTAGAAATTAGAAAAAAAATTACTTTCGCAAAAGGTACTGAGAGTGGATTAATTGACAAGCATACATTAACGAAATATATATATTAATTTTAATATTAATCCCAAGGGGTAGCTTAATTGGCTCGAGGACTCACTTTATTACCGGGAAGAATATATATATATATATATTGTTAGGCTAAGAAGCCTTAGCACTTAGAAGTGGTTTCTTTGCTTGTATAAAGAACTGTGGGAATAGTTACATTAGTAATTAACCAGGTTATTTCAAATGTATGTATATAATAATCTCCAGGCCGATAAGGTTAACCGACTTTCCTGATCATCCTTATCATCAACACAAAATAGATTTTCCACTAGAATCTTTTTGAAGACTGAGATATCATGGCAGAGTGGAAGTACACTTAAGTTAGATTTTCGAAATATTATGTTTTGCTCGTGCTGTACCATAATACTTTGTTCACGGTTGATCTCCTACTTTTGAGATTGTGCGTATCCTCTTATAATGGCTAACTTTACAAGTCTTTTGTACTTCGTACAGATGGGGTTTGTCGCTAAAATCATTGTTTTTAGTATTACCCTTTTGTGTTGAGCCATACAAGATTACACATATGGACTATTTTTAGCATAATTTTTGAAAGAAAGCTGTTTTTTCCATCATGCGATGTGTCTAGTAATGTGGGGCTTGGAGATTATGGATTTGGTTTTGAAATTCGTGCTTTAGAGGGGGAAAAGCTAGGGATTAATACAATTGGTTGGATTAAATTAATAGTATATGACAGTTAATGCATTGAGGTTATTGATTAGATATAAGCTCAACTTGAGTTCAAGTGCTTTCCTGTCAAACATATTATTTTTTATATGTTTGAGCAGGTTCTTTGAATTGCTTTTGCATGGGCTATCTCTTTAGTTGTTAATTGGGGTTATTATAGACAACAGAATCATGAAGTGGTTTTGGTTTGAAGCTTTATAAAGTGCATGTTATGGTGCAGTGTGTATTTGCTAAATTGAAAAGTTTGCTAATTTATCCCCACTTTATATATCCCCTTACGAGGTTTTCTTCTCGCCTTTTGCTGGACTTGGAACAAATTAAAGTGATATATATAAATATACGTATAATATAAATAGCGCAAATGGTCTTCTTTTTAAATGTTGGATTTATCTGTATATAACAAAATGAATTTGTGACAAATTGATTTGACTTTATTGTGTTTTGCTTTGCGTGCTGTATGGTTTTTGGTGAATTCATATAGATTCCTGTGATCTATGGTGCGCTTACATGTTGCAAGAGAATAATGCACAATTTCATGCCATCGATTGATTTTTGTTGTTGTTTTTTTTATTTTCTCTTTTATGCTCTAGTTTTCTTGTTAGTGTTCTATTTTTTATATTAAAGCTAAAACTTGTGTTTCTCTAGTGTTTGATTTCCTAGTTTTCTGGTTGTTTTCATCATGTTTCCTATTGTTACATAGATAATGGGAGTCACATGGATTGTTTTTTCTTGTATTGTTGTAGTTGTAACCTGTTGAGTGGTACTTGTTAAATGTTTACATTTCATGAGCTAAAGGATGTATTGTTCTACTCTTGCTCAATATTAGGGTGATCCATGCGTATTTTGACCACACTAGGGATCTAACGCAAACATGTAAATTAGGATACGATAGAGCCAAAACTTTTGGTTCAAATACTGTAGCATCATGTGAGAACTTTACCCTACATAAGCTAAGAGTTTTGGTTTAAACTTAAACAGCCAAACACACTTATTTCAGCATGCCCTAGTTGTAATATCATTCTTTTTGGATTTTTTGAACCAAATAATTAAGAAGCTGAATTGATATAGCATATTACTGAGACCTAAAAGTAGGGTGCGAGCATACGGGGCTCTACACTACTAGATTAAGGTTTTCTTGATGTACAATGTGTGAAAATGTGATCTTTTGTGTTGTTCTCCTTTGTTGATGGTAGATGGTTTATTACTTCTCATGATCATGCGAAAAATATTAAACTTCGGGTGAGTTACGATGTGTGATAGAGGGTGTGAGGATGAGGCCCTTCTCTACACGTTTTGAAGCCCATGTATAAAGGGTGCTCCCGTTTTATATAGGCTGCTAGGATTTTTTTTTATTTTTTATTTTGGTTGCTCCTTTAAATTATGTGATTATGTGATTTATGGATTAAAAATTGCGTATAACAGTGAAGACATGGGTCCTCCAAGTCCCACCATACTCTCCCGAGGGGTCTTATCAAAAGTGACCGTCATTTTGATAATATGTATATATTGATTTTATATATATATATATATATATATATCTTGTCTCAAGTTTGTTCTATTTCCTTTTATCTTGTGAAATTCAATAATACCTGACCCAGAAAGAAACTAGTAGTTCCAGGAAAAATATATTTTTAAAGTTCGTATTTAGGGTTTTATAACCTTGGAGCAACTAATACACCTCATTACATTCAGGTTACTTTCGGTTTCTTAGTTATCCGTACATTTTCGCTATTTTGTGTGTGTGTTTGTGTTTTTTTTTTTTTTTTTTTCTAAAGAGAGTAGTCTAGAAAATTAATGGCTTAATTGAATTATCTAGCAGTATCAAGTCCTAATTCTAATTATTTTTCTTGGTGTTTCTGTTGATTACATGAAATTAATATTTTTATCTTGGCCTACGTTCCACGTAATAATGATCGACTCTCCACTTCACACGTAAAAATGAACCCAGAAAGTGTCCTTGGAAGACGGCCTTGAAGGGGTTGAAATAGACGTTGTCACGTTAGGAGTCAATGATTTTTCCTTTTCTTATTTTTTTTTTAAATATATCATATGGTTTTTTTTAGTAATAAAATTTATCATATGAATCGATGAAATCATGTCCTTGACCAAATGGACTCCCGATGTTCCCGCTGCAGCCGGATTTTATAATTAAAAACAGGTCTCTGGAGCCTGGTCACGGGTCTTTCTCTTTCTCTCCCGCTGTTATTTATAGCTTCTGAACTCACCGTCTCCTATTTTTGCTCTGAACCACCCACGTCTCCTTGGTAAGTAAGTACCTAAGTGGAGTCCAGTGCAGTGAGGAATATCAAAATTCAGAGAAATAATAATAATAATAATAAAGCACCTCATTTATTAGTTATTATCATTATTATTATTACTATAATGATTACCATTAACGAATTTTTACGATGAAAAAAGTAATTTTATTATATCGACGGTGTATGGGTGTTTTAGTTTTTGAATTAATTTTTTTAAAAAAATTCTGCATAAATTTTTAACATGAATATTTATAAATCAAACTGTTTGAATCTTAATCCTATAGGAGTGTTTTATCGGTGAAACAAAATTGTTTTCTCCATTATTATTATTATTATTATTATAAAGTCTTTAAAGTACTTGAGTAGAAACCAATGGAGCAAGCAATATCGGAAAAAAAAGCACCTTTTTTATTATTATGGTTCATAATTATGCAAATAAGTTTATGTGATATGGTAAAATTTTTATGTGAAATTAAAATGTAGCAAAAATTTTAAAATATTTTGAACATGGCTATAATAACATAGTAATTATCTTAACAATGTCATATTCTATTCCATATTTTTTTAAATATATATTCTATACCATATTATTAATAGTAAATCGTTTAATTTATCATTTTAAGCCACATATTAAATATTGATAAATTAAAGCCATATTTTTAATATACAATCATAATTATATCCTGTCTCATTATTTTTCTCAATTTATCTCTATTTTAAAAAGGTAGAAAGTATGTTTAGATTTGAAAATTTTATTTTTTGGAAGTATTAGAAAATGAAATATCCATCTCTCACACTTAGTGAGAAAAACACTGTGATAGTTTATAAAGAGTATTTGAGCATTCTAAAAACGTCAAAAGACCTCTAAAGCAAGAGATTGATTTTTGGAAATAAATCTAGACATTTATGTATTTTAAATATTTAAAATATTTTATCAAAACATTCCCTCAGTATTTATTTTTTAGAAATAAATTCTGCGTAAAAATATCTTTCTTCTTTTCCTTTATTTTTGTTAATCTGTCAGGTAGGGAAGCCATAAAATTGAAATAATTTTTTCGATCTCAGGAATATTTTTGTACTGACTTCTCAAAAGAATCGGATAGATTGCGAAAGAAGAAAAATAAAGGTGTATGTATACTAGATTTACTCCTTTGTTTTTTCTTTTTACATTTATTATTTATTATGAAAGAAAGGTACTCTCATTTGGTTGATCTTATAATAAACTGAAAAAAGCACTCTGATTGTTGTAAGGCATCCATTGTTATAAAGTATATGGTCTTTCTTCAGTAGGGTACATATTTGTGGAGTATTTTTATTTAATCAAAATCATAATTTTATTATAAATATGACAATTGAAAAATAAAATTCTATCAACGGGTTTTCTTTAGCTCCCACCAACTAAATTGTCGTATAATAATAGTATTTGCAGCATGCATTTTAATGATTACACGTATAAAAATGTGGTATTTTTTCTGATGGACACTCCACACAGATGGTACATGATTTCTTTTTTTTTTTTTTTGTTTCAAAGCAGTTGCCTACGATCAAAATCAGTTTTTCTACATATTTGGCCCTTGAATGATAGCGGGTGGTTAATTTTTCAGCATCGGAAATGGCTAAAATATGGACCCAAAAAAAAAAATAAATCACGTGAAGAGCTTTCAAGCTCTCCAAGGCTAGTGGGGGAGACGCTTACGTGTCTCGCGCGGGGTTTTATTTATTTATTTATTTTATTGTGGTTTGCTGGTCGTACAGATGACAACACAACACAGCACACACTGACTGGGATACGACCCAACGAAACTTAAACCTGTCAATCTTAAACGTCTCTGTGTTAAAGATGTACGTACTGAATTTATTCTGGCAGTGGTGGGTCCCGTGGGTGTTGATCATGCAAGCATGCTTGCTCCATCACATCTTTTATGGACCGTCTGGGAGTTCGTGTGTGGATGGAACTTGGCCTAAAGTGTCTGTTCTAAGTGTTTTTTTTTTTTTCCTTTTTTCTTTTCTTTCCGTTAACTTTTTTTTTAATGGGTTTAAAACCTTATTATTTATAAAATTATAAGCTTTAACTTAATATGTAGCTTAATTTATAGTATATTTTTTATACTATTGTTTATAGTTTTGTTAACGATAAAATTATAACCTTACAAGGTTAAATATAATTATTTTTTTTCTCTTTTTTTTAATTAAGATGCCATTACCTTCTTTTATATATTTTAATGTTTAAAAATACAGTTACTAAAACATTATAACATATTAAAACTTACATTATCATAAATTTTTGCTTTACAAGCAACTGGGTTATTAAACAAAGTCATTAGGTTTACTACCATGTAGTCAGCTTTGTTTGGATTTTTTAAAAAGTTTCATCTTTGTGTGACATAAGGCAAAGACTTTGAACCTTATGTAAAATTGGAATATAGGTGTGTAACATGGTATTTGTTTTGTGTGACGATGATTATGACATTTATTTTTTGTGTAACTATGATTATGATGATTATTTAAGGTTTTTGGGTTTGTAATTTCAACCATTAATTTTAACTGTAAATGGTATAAAGTTTTTATATACCAATGCTATATTGTTTAAATCAAAAAGACGTGTTAAAGGTTTAGTTTAAACTACTCTCTTAAACATCTAATTTATTGACATACTTTCAAAATTCTTGTTATTAAAAGAAATGACATGTTAGGTTTACATGTTATAAGGCAAGACAAGTACATCATAAACTATGAAGGATTGAATCAATACCCTGAATATTTATGTGTAAGTACTATTTATATTTATTGAATTGGATATTACTTAATTTGCTTTATAAGAAATACAAGAGTTAAGGCACAAAAAAGTAACTTGTGAACAATGCGTGTATTTATACTTTTAGATTCAAGGCACTGATTGATTTTTATATAATTGTTATTATCAATTTATTTTCGGCAGTGGGGATTATAGGTAGAAGTTGATTTTGTGGTCTGAATGAGTTGTGAAGGATGTTATTAAGGCTTAAGTCTATGTGTGCCTATTAATTAAGCATATTTAGTATTAGTTAGTTCTAACCAACTTTTCAGTTAGATAGTATAAAGTTTTCATATGCTACAGTAAAAGCAAAAAAATTATTACAATGTAAAGTTTTTACATGTTATAATGTTTGCAGTTCGAACCAATGGTTTTAATCATTATGCCAAACACTTTTAGTCTAAGTGTGACATTCACGACTGCTGCGTACTTAATTTGAAACACGTTCCGTTTGCTTCACTAATTAAGTAGACATTTGTACTTCGCCAGACGAAGCTGGTGGTTCGTCAGAGGAAGAATTAAGCGGAGGGGAGATAGAGGTGGCGGATATCATGTCTCGGCAGTTCACAAACGAGGATCGAGAGCTCAAGGACAAGCTCTTGCGAAAATACAGCGGTTATATTAGCACTCTTAAGCATGAGTTCTCTAAGAAGAAGAAGAAGGGAAAGCTACCAAAAGAAGCAAGGCAAATTCTGCTTGATTGGTGGACCCTTCATTTCAAATGGCCATACCCAACGGTGATTATATCTATAGATTAATATAAATATATATATATAGCATTGCAAGAAGTATTTTCGCTATAATATTGATTTTTGTCCCTTCACACGATTATTTCAATTAAGTACAGTAATTACTACAAGTCGTTAAGTGTTATATCATTGCTGATAATCACAATAATAACTTTTATGGTAATTACTGATTACTGAAGTGACAATGATAAAAGAATATTTAAAACTTTATCGTCCAGTGATATATACACACGCATTAATTTGTGGTCGTAATAGGATAGTCATTGAATATAACATTGATTATGTTACGCGTTTTTGGATCAGTGTTACGATCAATAGCTTTCATGTTACTCCTTTTCCTTCATTATGTTATATTAGATGAATTGTCTGTCTGGATAGATCATAGCAAGAGCTTATATACATGCGAGTGTGTGATATATATATATATATATATATCTTAGACTTTATAAATGGAGTATGTGACTTTGTTATTGACAGATATGTTATAAACAGGAAGCAGACAAGATTGCATTGTCTGAGTTGACGGGGTTGGATCAGAAGCAGATAAACAACTGGTTTATCAATCAAAGGAAGCGCCATTGGAAGCCTCCAGAGAACATGCAAGCTGTCTTAATGGAAGCCCACTCTCTTTATGGGCCATTCTGCCATGAATAATATAATATAGTACACGATAATGGCTTTGTTTGCTCAGGTGGGGTAAAGTGGTCCGATCTCATTCCTTTTATTTACAGCTCAGGTGGGGTAAAGTGATCCGATCCCATTCTTTTTATTTACTCATCTGTATATTCGTTTGAAACTTTGCCTTTTTAGCCATTAATGTAATGATATAACGCCGATCAACTCGATAATTTATCATTCACTGGTTACCAACTAGCGCTCTGCAGTGCAAATGATAGTCTTGCAACGTGGCAGTGTGGGTCAGTGGCGTAGCCGAAAAGTTTTTCAGCAGGGTACAATATAAAAATTAGTTATAACATTTTATTAAACGGTAAAATACTTATTTAGTTTAAAGATAAAGTGAGGAATGAGTCATAATTTTTCTTTTTTTAAACGAGGACATAATAATGTTTTTTAATTATTTAATGGAGGCATAATTATTTTTTTAACAAAATAGGGATAAATTTCTAATTTTTAAACATTTTTTGGGATAAAAATTTAAAGTTCAAAAATTAAATAAAGGTGCTTTTACGAGATTGTTCAATGAATTTTGCAATTAATCATAAGAAAATGAAGATTCAGAGGAATGCCTTCCTTTGTTGGAGGGGCATAAATACCCTTTTGTAAATACTACAGGATTTTTGTCAGTATAAAGGGCAATGTTTTATGGACCTAAAAAGATCAGAAATCTAAAGTCTGAGCAAAAAAAAAAGAATTCTAAAAGAGAAACACAAAACTGTAGGGGTAAAAAAAGAGAGTTAAAGGGCAGATTCTCTTCGTAGGATATTTGGGAATGTTAATTCAAAATGTTCGTTTGAGCCAATTATATTTAAAAACATGATAATATGTGAACTTTATATTGTAATTGTTAGAAAAATAGTACGTAGTAGAATTTTAAAATTTTTTATATCAAAGTATTTTTTAAAACACAAGTTTGACATGCTATATGCATAAATTAACTAGATCATACTAACATTGTTTGTTGAAAAGCTCCCACAATCGACGAAGAAAGAACACGTTGTAGAAGGACCTCCACTAATTGGCCTTCTTTGTTATTCTATATCCATAACCTATGTGTGTGGGCACATTCATACAGCTCTTCTACCAAACGACTCTCCTTCTAACTAATTGAGAAAACCCAAAGCTATAGTTCGTAATGTGTGAACAATAGTTCACAGGAAGTTTCAGAGTCTCATCAACAGAGTCTCACTCTTAATCTCTCAATTGACGTAAATAACTTGAAGACCAGCCTGCCAAACTTATAATAAATGATCCCTGCGAATCTTTTATTTCTCACCTGAGATTCTTGGAAGAGAGCCTTAGTTTTAATTCAAATAAACTAATAGAGAAGTTATCTGATTAAAACAATCATATCTAGATAAACTCTAAGAAAATAAATATTCTTGATAATTCAACAAGTTTATTTTGAATTAATTTAAAATTAATTTAACCAATAAACAGACATGAATTATCTGATCTCGATAATTCAACAAGTTTATCTTAAATTAATTTTCACAAATTAATTCAACCGATAAACAGACATGAATTATCTAATCCTATCGAATTTTAAGCCAATATGATAATTTGACACAAGTCACTAATTATTAAAAAAGCACGCCATATCGTTACAGAATTTTCTTATGAGCTAGCAAAGGGGACCTAATGGACCTATATAATTTATGCTCCTGATAATTAAAAAACCCGATATCCCACATATACATTTCATAATTATCAACTCTAACGCTACTTCACTAAAAGCTTAGAACTGCACTGTCGAACTATATAGAATTACGAAGTCCGTATAGCTAAGTCTCCATGACATATCATAATGTATCGTATTCCCATAGGATTATCCATAATTAGCTTAAGGATAAATTCTGTCTTACCTTTTCGATTATTTTTATCTTACGTTCCATTATCTCACAATTAGAAAACTTACTATCTAAATACAGTATACCATTCGGTTACACCTATGTATCCAAATAGTTAAGTGCTCTAATTTTTCAATTACAAGATAACACATATTAGAGGATATCAACAACTCCTAAAGAGAAGCTATGGATTCCATATCTATGAATAACAGTTCTATGCTATCAAGAGTCATACCTCCAACATACTGGCATGCATACCAAGATAAAATGTAGATGTCACGCTTTGGTATATCAAAAGACATTAGTCAAGATAACGGGCTCAATATAATATCTATTCATCTCAGGATTAAGATACAATACATATTGTTGCCTAAAGTGAATCGATTTGTCGAGACAAAATTATTAATCCAAATCAATTCACTTTATGTCTCAATCCAATGCATTGTCGCCCATGACAATGCACCAATGTTTGTATTTATGGAGTCCTCCTCTGATGGCCAAGACTAACTATCTTCCGTCAAAGATATAGACAACATAACAATCTTTGCATGAATAAAGCGTCAAACTTTATTTCCTCGATTGCGGTTCTTATGATTTAGATCGTCACCTTAAGAATCATGTCTTCTACATAATTTGTCCATCATATGCCTGATTTTTAAAGGTTTAGACCAACAGTCTCGTACTTTTGTTTGCTTATCGTACATTCAACAAATATGAACATAAAGAGAATAATATTTGGTATATAAATAATAAATAAATTCCTTATTAATAAAAATGTCTCCAAAAACATATTACATTTTTACTCCTTATGACATACATGTCTAACAGTAACAATCAAAGGTTTGGTTGAAACTAACAATGCTAAACGCCTTATAATTTTCTCCCTTTTTCGAAGATTTGCATGCATCTCCCACAAGTAGTGGCCTTTTGCAGCCTTTTCTTGGTAAGTACTTGGTGAGATTGTAGAGCTGTGCATTGAGTAAGGGGGCTTTGGTTTGGTTAGCATTTTGTTTAGGTTCAAGTTGAATTATCCGTAGAAATTGTATCAAATAGCAAATTTTATTATTCAATTAGTAAATAATATCAATAGCTTTAAAAATGTTTAAAGAATAGTATATTCAATATTTTACAAACATAAAAAGTGCAAAATACTCCTATTAAAATATAATAATTTATTTATTTTCAAAAAGAAAAAGTCATGCTCTCTTGCCTCTCTTTCTCTCGCCCCAACCCCCTTTTCTCATCATATCTCCTCCGACAAGGGAATACGCTGCTCACGGTCGAGCTCTAACTCCACTACCTACAGAATAAGCCTCAAAGATTGGCAAACGCTCGAGGGTATCTTTGATGAGCGAAGAGTGAGCTTTTGATGGAGATCATGATTGTGAATAAAATGAGTCGAGAAGTTTTTGTTGTCGACAGTGGTAAAGTTCGATGAGGATCTCTAAGGCTTTGCTTCCTATCAATTTCTAAGTCGATTGAAGACGGATATGAGCATAACATAGGACAAACGGGGAAAAGAGATGACGGTAGTAAGTAGCTCTATGTTGCCAGATCTGGCAGCGACAGGCGATAGACAAGCTTATGTGTCACGATCTAGGATTTTTAGTGTACAGAATGCTACCATGCAATGCTGAAACTCCTCGAGTTAAGGCCAGCCTTTTCAACAATCAAGCATTTTAGTGGCCTTATGCAGTCTTGTGCTCATACATCTCATCTTATGCTTGTAACTTCAATCACCATCAAGTGTGGCATACAAGCATCATGGCTGCTTCCACGTGTTGAGACCCTATGCCTCCAACACTCACTTACCAATAGGCCTTTAGGTCTTACCTTGATAGCTGTCACATGACTGCTAGCTCAGGGGCATCTTTCTCTTAGTAGCACTGTGACTTTGAGGTTCAAGACCAATAGACATGTCATTTGTTGGACCCATCCCAATAATTTGTGGAACTCTTGGGCACCAAGGCCACAAGGGTTCCCCAAGCCCTTAGGCCAACACACCCTAACCTCACGAGCATGTCGTCCAAGCAACTCTTATCCGACTATACAACTCCACTTTCTATATCGCCAGCTCAACCTGTGTTGTCCCCTTTGTATCTCCCTAACCATGTCCCATGAGTATGGCAAAACCTTAACTAGCTCATGATAGGCTGCCCGGGTGCCTATGTTGCACCACGAGGCCTAGCTTGGCTAACAATATGCCCATTTGGGGTAAATTACATGTGGATTGGAAACACATAGACCAACCTTTTGGGCATTGGGCCCATGCAATATTAGCCCCATGGATACTGTTTACTAAATATCTTGACTTATAGAGATGCATGGCACCCTTGTGGTCGCCTTTATGCCTGTGCTCTGTAGGCATTCTTAGCCCACGGGTAGCTCACTTAGTACGTCGTGTGCTGGAGAGGGTGGAGAGCCATATACCAAATGAATCCCTTCATCAAGACCTCATTTCCATGCCATAGGTATCCTACAAGGAAGGTAGCATGGCCCCAAGGGCCATCCCACAAGGCAACCCTGGGCAGCCAAAGCACTTCCCCCTAAAGAGACTTGTGAGCCTTTTTTCACCTGGCATAAGGAGACATCAAATTCTTAAGAAGGTATTGTCACATCCCGACAACATGGCTACCGACATTTCAAAGATTGACTTGGTCCAATCGTAGGGAGGCGAACATGTTGTTGGAGGACCTTTGCATTGATGGCGCATGGGTGGTTGCTCCTAAGTGCGACAGTAGAAAATCAAAGTTTTTTTTTTATTATTCTTTTCCTTATTGCTGTGAAACTATTCTAATTCATACAGGGGAGGTTTTTTTATATGGAGCTTTTTTTGGTACAAAGGTGTTCTCTTTCTAGTGTTGTGAAATCTTTTTTAATGTGTGATTTGTGTATTTTTCGGCTATCGGCGACGCCACTGATGCCATTGATACTTGGCAACATCATCAATGAATTTTGTATTTTTATGGAAATACAACATTTTTATGTAAATATAGTATTTCTCAGCTGCCCATGACATCGTCAGTACCAGTGATATCCAGAGACTTTACAGGTTAATTTTTGTATTTATATAAAAATACTATATTTCTATGTTAATATAGTTTCGTATCTACCGGCAACGTCGTCAGTGCAAGTGATATCTGATAAAGTCATTGTTAAATTTTTATATTTCATAAAAATACGGTATTTTTATATAAATGTTGTATTTCTTGGCTGTCAGTAATTTTTTGTATTTACATATAAATAAAGTATTTATATGTAAATATAATATTTCTCGTCAGCCAACAACATCGCTGGTGCCAATGGTGTCCAGTAACATTTCTATAAGATTTTTGTGTTTACATAGAAATACATTTTTTACATGAGGTCTAGCAAGATTACTAGTAAATTTTTGTATTTGCATAAAAATAAAGTATTTATATGTTAATATAATATTTCCCGGTCGCCAGCGACATTGCTGGTGTCTGTAATGACTTGCAACATCATCGTAAAATTCATCATTATTTGGTAATACAATAAACAAGTAAATATTGTATTTTTCATCCTCGACAGTGCTAGCAAAGGAGGAGAGAGAGAGACAGAGGAGAGAAAGATAAGAGTATTTTGAAGTCTTTGTTCTCAATTTATAATAAGATAAGTCTTAGTTTTTCACTATTTACTAATTTTTAGGCCGAATATTTTATTTGGCTCTTTCTTGCAATTGTTCGGACCAAACAAGAAAATTAAATAACATATCACAATTATTGTATATTTTTAAATTCATGCACATTTTATGTGATGCCCCGGGGAAGGGGTCAGTAGTTTTAGGTAAATAAAATGAAAATTAATGTAAATAGGGAGGAAATAAATAAAGATATGTAGAAAATAAACAAATTAAGTAGATTTCTCATTTAAAATAAATATCATCAAAAATAAATGATATCATCCGCAGTCACCATCACGCAAATGCCACAAAGGTAGGACCGAGATCTTATTCTCATTCACCATCATGTGGAAGTTAGCCATGAAGGTGGGTAGGTAAATAAAATACAAATAACATCAATAATAATAATAATACAAAAATACTGAAAATCGTCTTTGAATAAATGACTCGGTGGGACTTACAAAGACGAAAGTGACATCAATAACGACATCGAGACAAGTCGTACAGCACACATGTCATACCACAGTTGCATAGAAAATACCATTTCAATCCCAAGAGCCAGGTTCCGATCCTAGGACCTTCCTCCCTCTTTTAAAAAAAACCTGGAATGGGATATTTAAAAATAAGAAAAAAACGTGAGCGGAAGGCTCAGTAGGATAATTAGTTAAAAACAAGTTATTTTAAAATACCATTCATAAATCATATTTACTAAAACAAGTCTCAAAAATTATTTATAAAGATTGATAAATATTTACTTGAACAAATCTTGATAAAACGTCACCGTACAGGTTTTGGAAATCTGAAAGAAATATCAAAATACAATTCTTCAAAATGAATGACAGAAATCATTATTAAAAGGAAACATTTAAGAAACAAACTTAGCCAAAACAATTTAAAAAGGGTTACCAAAGGAAGGGATGAAAATATCCTACCTCATTTGAAATCCAATAACGTAAGCTCTAAATAAAATCCAACGTATGCTCCATATACGTTTAAAACCTTATAAACTACATTTAAAATCATAAATTACTTTCAACAAATATCATTATGTTAGTTTAATTATCAATGTGCCCTTTTTACTCAAAATAATCATGGTACAAAATTATAATCCTTTTTGAAACATTTTGGAATCATGAAACATTAAAAATTGGAAGAAAAATACAATTTTCTAAGTCACAGTCGGCCTGTCGAATTCCCTAGTCCGGCTTGCCAAACTGCACAGCTCGGCCTGCCAAAAAATAAGTCTGGTCGGTCGAATTTTTTCAGGTTCGGCCTGTCAATCGGATGAATCTGGCTTACTGAACTCATGAATCCGACCTGCCGAAGATCAAGTTCAGCCTGCCGAGCTGGCAAAATCATGGGACCTGAGACTTCGAGTCTCGACCTCCCCAAGCTCAAAATTTCAAATTAAAACCTGTTTTTTCAATCCCAAAGCATAAAAATCATATAGAAAGCATAGGAAATCATAATAGAACAAGTTTGAACCATTTTCCTTAAATTTAAACTCAATTTTACAATAAATTTAAAAATCTAAGAAGAATGTAAAAACTTGATTAAACCAATTTTTGTTCAAATAAAGCTTAGATTCATAGTAAAATAAGTCCTATAAGCTTATATTAAACATTATCTAAGCTCAATGAAGCTCGGATTGCAAAATGCATAAAAAATCAAAATCTTGGAGAGAGAAAGGGCTAACCTCAAATCAATGTTTTTGAAGAGGATTTTTAGCTTGAATCTTCGTCTCTTAACTTCAAATCAACGAGTTTAAAGCTTGAGAATGACATTTTGCAAAGAAAATGGGAGAGGAAGAGAGACGGGAATGAGAGAAAGAGAGAGACGTGATAGAGGGCTGAAAACGTGAAAGAGAAAAGAAAGAAAGAAGAAAATGAGGAAGAGAGAAGGAAGTAAGAAAAATAAAAGGAGTCAATGGCATTTTTGAAATTATGGGAAAAATATGGGATAAAAATATCATTTAATATTTTAAACTAAAAATCAAATTTTAGATATAACAAATACAATAACATTTTTAAATAACTAAAATTAACGACAAAAATTTATACGGGCACACTTAATAATTAAGCTTAACATAATAAATTCCACTTTAAAAATTTAGGGGTGTTACATTTTATTGTCTTTTAACTAGTTTATTTACATTATAGAAATTCAAAACTCAAATCTGCAGCATAAATATTAAAGTAGAGCCTTTTTTTAAAATCCTTTGAAATTTCTCTTCTCGGATTGGGAATGTCGAGTTTGGGCATGTGGGAATGTTGAGATTGGGCATGAGCATTCTTATTGGGCTGGGATAGCCTAGACTTAGCTACCTACTAATCTCTTTTTCTAGTTTCATGTTACACCACACTTTTAAACATATTAGGTGTCAGGAGTATTACTTAGAACCAATTAGTTAAAACTATTATAACATATGAAAGCTTTACTTTTTTTTCCGTAGCTACTGAAAGCATTGCACTATTTATTGGTTAGAACTAATTGGTTCTTACCAAGAGCTAAACACCCTAATAGTTTTTATTCATGCGACACTTAAAAAAGTTGTGTCACGTTATTACTCATATTATTTGTTTAAGTTATGACATACTAAAACATTAGTGACATTATAAAAAGTATGCTTTCAAAGATAGCATTTATAGAAATTTCCCTTTTCTTTTTTCTTTTGCTAACATTTTTAATTAAATCAGTGACACCATCTTCATTTATTCTTGATCTAAATCGATTTATTAGAGGGAAAGTAATGTTGAACTAGCTTCTAAAGATGTTTTCAAAAGGTTCAAAACGAGGGAAAATTCCACCTTCATTTGTTCCTAACAGCTTATAAAGATGTTTTCAAAAGGTTCAAAACAAGGGGAAAAGACTAGTGTGTTTGGTTGGATGGAGAGATATAATAGAATTTGGACTTGTTAAGGACTTGGGCTTCAATCTTACAAGGTTAACTATGTTAAATGGGGTGGCCCAATATTCTTATAAGTTGCTATTTGTTTTTATGTCTTAACAATATAGGATTCGAGATTCTTTTCTTTCTACGAGATGGAGGGAAGGAGAAGTAAAAGTAGGGACATGGGGAAGAGAGTCAATCCATTGTTTAGTTGGAGAGATTAAAAGATGAAGAGGATAGATACTAAAGGGAGAGACTCTCGCTCTTGACCCACTATTTTGAATCTTTTTCATTAGTGGAATGATTTGTTGGGGAATTAGGCACCTCCTAATTCTAAGGACCATCAAGAACGAATAATTGCAGAAAAGGAAAGAAGAAAAGAGAGACACCAAATTTTTATACAGGTTTGTATAAATTTGAGACTACTTCCTATTTCTGCCGCTGCAGATTTCACTATGATGAAGGAGATTACAGATTACAAAAGAAATTTATCACACTCTCTCAATTTATGTTTCAACATGATCTATATAATTCAAGTTAAAAAGAATATATTACCTTCTAAAAGATTGATAACAAATAATAAAATAGACAATTTAGTAATTTAATATGTAATTATTATCTATCCTTTCGACTCTTTTCCTTCCTACCAAATAACATAAAAGATTGATATAATATTTTCCATCCTTTACATCCTCTATCCTTCCAACTCTTTATATTTTTCTCACTTCCTTTCCTCTCCCACCAAACGGAATGAATAATGTCATTGGCTTGCAATTTTAGTAATGGATATACATAAAGGGTGTTTGACAGCATGGTCCTGATCACACTTTCTCGGTTATGAATAATATAAAGCTCTCTCACATACTACAGTAACAATATAAAAAAATCGCTACAATATATAACTCTCACATGATACGGTAAATACGATTCTAATAAACGATTTTAACCACCCTACCAAACACCCTTTGGAAACACAGTTCAAACCGTAAATTGTGCTTTCTATCAATCTTTTTACAATGTTTTCTCTCACATATTGCAATATTTTTTGTTCTAACTTACAACTCAAATTACATTCTCGAATGAATGTTTCTCTCACGGATAAACGGCCTTGAGAAAAAATAGGCTAACTTTTGTCGCTAACTTTACTCGAACGAACACCTATATAGATGCTGGCTTACCTTCTTTGTTGTGCCCCATAAAAGCAAAGGTGCAATCTCCTCAGGCTCGCTTTGATCTGGCCCCTGATATTTTTCAGGTGCTTCGTTTGGTCCCTTTTTTTTTCAAAGACTTTTTTCCAAGCAAAAAAAAAAAAAAAAAAATCTCAATTACACATTAATGCCTGCCTTAGGACGGTTTGATTAGGTCAAGCTTTGTTGCTTTTTCTGGAAAAAAAAAAAAAGTAGAAGAAAGAAAAAAAAAATGGTGAGGGACGCCTACGCGTTTTTTAGGAGGTTGATTACACTAATTGAGTGTTTAATAAGAATAGTTAAAACTATTTTTTATGGTTGAAAATATTATAGCATGTGAGAGCTTTACGCTATAATAATTTTTTTTTTTACTATAATATGTGAGAGTATTATACTATTGTGTTTGAGAACGTTTTTAGAACAATTGGTTAGAACTGTTTTTATTGTAGCATGTGAAATCTTTACACTATAACAACTTTTTTCTTTTTACTGTAATATGTAGAAGCTTTACACTGTTTATAATTGAATTAGTGGTTAAGACTGCCCCTATAATTATTTTTATGGTTCTAACCATAGCTACTAAACACCCTATAAAACTCTAGTATGTCATGAAAAATGTTATAATTTAACAGAATTTGATAAATATTTCACAGTTTAGAGTTGGGCTACATACAGAGAGCCATAGCCTATCTCTTCTGTTTAAGATGACAAAATTTTGTTGGCGATGGCTTTTTTTTGGGATGAAATGCGTTCATTATCATGCCAGAAGCTTTTATTGTCCCGCCAACCTTTTCTAAACCTGGTACAATCAACATAAACTTTGTTCGAATCGTTCCGTGATTGAATCAGGCAATGTTGCCTTCGATTTCAAGCATTGCTCAAGAACAACACCTGGTTAATTGTACGACTCCCTCTGTGACAAGAGTAATTGGTTGTACCAAATACAAGGAAATGAATTCCAGAAAAAGAGGAATTTAGTCCCTTAAAAATAGATTTTATAATTTCGTTAAAGTGTTTATTAACATATCATAGAGTGCTTAAAAAGGCAGTAGAAACTGACAGTTAAAATCATTTTTATTGTAATATATTTGGCTTTATATTATAGCGATTTTTTATTGTTATTGTAGCATGTGAGATCTTTACATCCTTTATGACTGAGAAAGTCATGGGAATCACTTTTAACCAAACACAAGATCAGTAATTAAGTTACAGGAGGAATTAAATTCCTATTTTGTTGTTTAATAAACTAAGAACCGAAATAAAAATATACATAACTATGAAACTGTCCTTACAATAATATAATTATATTATTGTCATAATATAAAAAAATAATGTTGTACTGAAACAGGATAATATTAATCATAACTACAAAGGTTGAATGCATAAAGACAAAAAAAAAAAGAAAAAAAAAAGCGTCCAAGCAAAGACAAGGTAAAAATAAAGAAATTAATTAATTAAAATAAAAGCAATAATATAAAATCATTATGTTCAATCTCTTCTTTGTTTTTTTACGGAGAGATGAAAGATTTTGCAGGATTTTTTCGTTGCTATGAGTGGCGTGAGGATGCATGCGATAAGGAAAATGTATGGGTAAGGAAGGAAGAGGAATTTAATTCCCTTAGGTCTATGGGGAGATAAGTTCACCTATATTGAGGAACTAAATTTTTTATTTGTGGATAGGGTCTACCTCATTTAATTCGTCAAAATAATGATAAACAGTGAAATTTAGACGAGAAACTCAATTATTTTTCCTAAATTACAATTCCTGATAAGTAAACACGCCTTAATATCGGATGGAAATGTTTAAGAGACATAGAGCCTTTTTTTTTTCTCCAAAAAAAAGGGATTAGCTAGTACATCTCATACCCTTATCTCTTTAGGTATATTAGCAGTCTTGGAGACTATCAAGTAGTGAAAATGGCCTGAACTAGACTATTGTCATCCATCCAACTAGATTTTCTCACACAAGGGATGCATAGTGGTGCAAAGGCCCCAAAGTGTAGCTATGAGAATTTGAACTCTGGAGGGATGGAAAGAGGAGTCCTAGCAAAGGCGTCCTCACTTTTACACTATATCCTTTGGTGGTAGGCATAAAGCCCGTTTGTTTGCGAAAGTTTTATTTTTCCTTTTTTTTTTTCTCTCTTTATTTATTTATTTTTTTTGGTTACGATAAGTGTTATGAAAGTATATTTGTGAGTTCTTAAGGCAAAAAAGATAATTTTGCACCTTCAATAGAGCAGAGTATTTTAACTATCATATTAATTTTTTTAACAATTTGATCAGTGACTGAAGGCAATTATGTATTGAACGCTACAAATTTTTAAGGTGCATAGTCCTAGATCAAACTACTAAAATTCTAATCTAAAAACTAAAATACCAGGCTCCACTCCTAATGCAAAATTGTTTTCTCCATCTCAAGGCTTCCCATATTTGTAATGCTATTTTGATAGTGTAAATAATTAAGTTTGTACATTTTATTAATAATTTAAACAATAATTTTGTTTGGGAGTAAATTTCATAAATATCCAATATTAATCACGAGGTCATTTAATTTTGCGCGTGTCTATGTGTGAAGTGTTATACATGGATGATGTAATTTGAAAAGATATATATTCTGTTTAACAAAAAGTTGGTTCTAACCAACTTTTCAGTTGAGAACAGTGTAAAGCTCTCACATACTACAATAAAAAGAAACAAGTCGTTATAGTGTAAAGCTCTCATATGCTACAATATTTACAATTCTAACTAATAGTTCTAACTACCACTCCAAATACCTTAATAATATGAATGAAAGGTTCGCTATCGGAAAATAAACTTGTATTTTATTTTGATAAGATTTGTCGTTTAAGTATAATAACATTATCTGAATTATTATAATCATGATTGCAAAAAAGAACACGAAACTTTGAACTGACCCTACAATAAACCTATAATTATTTGAGAAAATCCATGAAAAGAACTAAATTCTATTAATAATGATCCCTTATGGATTGATTTTAGTCCTAAGTGATTAAGGTAATTGTATCCATTTATTATGTCTTGTAATCTGTCAATGGACAAGATGTATTAGTGATAATAAAAAATAACATTTTGTGGACATATTACAATAGATGGCTAAAACATTAATCACATTCACGTAATCCACAACCTCACTATGAAGAGAGATAATGATTGACACGTAGTCCAATTTATTTTCGTAGGCAGTAGATAGCCTGTATCTATTGTTGTTTATTCGCATTTTCCCTTTCCAAATCAATTTCCTATATCATTTTTTCCGTGGCACTTTTCCTCCAAAACAAAAGCCGTTTAAGTTAGGGTTGAAGAATGTAACAAGCTTACCCAGGTACGCAAGAAGGTTGACCAATCAGGTAATCAACACAAGCGAGAGAAATTAAAACAAAAATATGGTATTTAAAGGTGACAAGGATAAAAATGTCCACAATATTATCGATAATTTTATGATAATGTTTACATTTTTAAGTCTTGACATAGATATAAGGAGAAGGATTTTTTTCCATATTATGCTTAAAATATCCACAAATATCTACAATATCGATGAATATCTATAAATGTTTGGGATTTTTCTAAAATTATCTACAAAATACCCAAAAACATTGTGAAAATTTTCTTCTTTTTTTTAACAAAATAAATTTTATAAGACCTTGTCTTATTCTTTTTTGATAAAATTTTACTCATATTTTCAACCTAGAATCAATTAAAAAAAAGTAATTACTTAGACATATTCATTCCAAAATTAAGACTTGGTAATAGGAAAACAACATATAAAAAGACCCGATGTGATTCAAATTAGTTAAACTAATTAGGATTTTGTTGCTTTGAGTTTTGACTCTATGATCTTAGGTATTATTCAAAGATCATATAGTTATAATATTCTTTGTAGTTTTCAATAATTCATGAAGACTACTCATTAATTTGTCTAAACTAATAATATCCAATTTATAGGTTTACAAAAGGAAGAATCAAGAAACAAACAAATGACGCATTAACAAATACGTCAAAATTGTTCAAGGGTGGAACCTCTATAATGCTTTCCGACTTGTTAGAATCTCCTTTTGGTATTAAAGACATTTGAAGTTTGTATATTTTTTATTATATTTGGTGGTATTTTTTATGTACTCTATTTTGTTATTGTATCTTGGTTGTGACAAGTATATAAAATAATATTAGAATTATAATATCAATGTATAATTATGATATTTTTTATACCATGACCATAGAACTCTTATATTAGATGGAAAATGTATTGGTTATAATATTAACTTAGTTCAAATTATTAATATTGATTGTTTTAGCATTTTGTAAAGTTCTAAGAAAAATTTTAAAAGTTTTTCTTAATATATCCATTTTTTTTTTCGAAATATCTATTGATATTGATATTTCTGTCGATATTATTTATAAATTAAAAACCTCGACATCCACATTTTTGTCGTTCAGCGCCATGCATAATAAGATTTAAGGACAAAAACGTTGATGCCAATAGAGTTGTCGAGGGAAAAAAGTAACAAAAATCACACATAGAGACCAAAATATAACCTACTGTCATTTTTATAACTAAATTTTGGGTTAAAAATTAGACAAATGATATAATAATGAATAATCCGCTTAATTGGACTCAAAAATCACTAAAAAAATTTAAAGTTCTTATTGATGTTTAAGTACAAAAATATACATTTGTCTATAAAACGCCATATTTGTAAGTCTAATAGATCTGAAATCTGATTACAAACTATTGAATCTCGATCATCCATTTATAATTAATTGATTAAGTCCATATATATGTGGCTTAATCTACCAATTTTTATCAGGTTTAATAACAAAAGGGCTAGTTTAGGGCTGTAATTCGTTACATTATAAAGTTCAGGGGTCAAAATGAGATAAATTGCATAACTTAAGGGCTAAACATGAAATTATTGGATCAATTCTGTCAATATTTAATGGATTTAGTAATATGAGGGCCAAAAAAAGACAAGTTAGTTAAGGAGATGTGATTTGTTCTGTTTTAAAGTTCCAGAATCAAAACAGGATAAGTTGCATTGTTTAGAGGCCAAAAATGAAATTCACCCTTAGATTTTTCTTGATGATTAGATTATTTAAATCAAATCAACTTTTAAATTTAAATTAGATTCAAACATAATGGAGCTCTAAGAAATGCTTAAATTATTAGTATATTATAATTAGGCATCAATTTATTAGGCCATTTAGAAGATCGGTTGGAATCGATAGCTTTAATTTGAAAACTATAATATTTAAAAATTTTACATTACAAAAGATTATACACTATTTATAATTATAAACGATGGTTTGGTTAAAATCATTCTTCCACAACGGCTCATATGTTATTAAGCTTAATAAAAAAGAGTCTTTTCATTAATATTTTGTAAGCGGGGTCTATACTGTGACAAGGGCAGTAGCTAGAGGAAGTACTTGTAATTAATTCTGAAAAGAACATGCAAACGTGCGAAACAATTCCAAGTTTGGCGGCGAATGAAATTCTAGTCAGCTGCTTAAAACATGTTCCGCTCACAACTAACAAGTCAGAATCAGATTCTGGTCTTCTTTTTTGCTAATTCTCACAACAAAATCTAAAACTATCTAAATAAAGCAAAGAGAAACAAATTCCACGTCATCTCAACACTTTCCCGTTTCTTTTCCCTTTCACAACGTCTAAAGAAAAAAAATCATCATTAATAAAATCACCATTTTTTTTTCTAGACTCGCTGGAACATTTGACAAACAATTTAGAAATTTTAAAAAAAAGGAAATGGGATTCCCAATCCTAATTCTCCTCGTTTATCACGTGCTCTTATTATCTTCTCCGGCGGATTCCGACCCAGAACCGCCGAGGCCGGTCGCTTCTGCGACAGAACCTTACATTCTCCGACGAGCAATTTCATCCCCAATTTCGTAACCCTAATGCAGACCATCTCCGACGAGATCAACCGGAAACAATGGGCCGAGGCGAGCATCAGCTCGCCGCCGCCGGAGATCCACGCCTTCGCCCAATGCCACTCGACCTCTCGCCGTCCGACTGCTTCGCCGCCTGCCGTACCAAGCTCCCCGAATGCCTCCCGTCCGTCTCGGCCCGCATCTTCCTAGACGGGCGCTTCCTCCGCTGCGACAACTACAGCTTTGCCGGCGAGTCCATCGGCGTCGACGAAGCTGGCGACGTCCGTGACATGACGGAGTGCGGGCCGCCGAGCGTCGTTGCAGGAGACCTGCGCCGGAGGATGGAGTTCGGGAAGAAGGTGAAGGACGTGGTCGGGGCGCTGGCGGAGACGGCGCCGATAAGCTGTGGGTTCGCGGTGGGGAAGGACAAGGGAGGGGTGGAGGACGTGTACGCGCTGGCGCAGTGCTGGAAGAAGGTGGGGAAGGAGGACTGCCGGAGGTGCTTGAGAGCCACTGGAGATAGGATTGGGCGGTATCCGCCGGCGTCGGTGGGGAGAGCCATGCACGCCGGGTGTTTTATGAGGTACTCCACGGAGAGGTTCGTTAAGGTTGATGTAAAGCACGAGGAAGAAGGTGATTAATGAATTGATTTTATTTAAAAATTTGCCTATTAACATAAGAATGTGCAAATTTAATAATAATAAAATAGAAATGATGTTTCTGATATGAAAAATTCTTTTGAAGTTTTAGAAATAAAGTTTAATGAATATAATTCATGCCTTGTTCGGTTTGAATCCATGAGCCTGATTCAACGAGTTAAACCAGGCTAAACTCTATTTTAATGGTGTTTCTCATCTTCGAGATACTTTTAAATGCAAATTTAGATTTTATTTTGCTATTAGATTTTCACTTTAATTGCATGTCTAAATATTTAAATCATCACTTTTCTGAACCTTTAGTTCAAACTGACTCTTAGTCTATTTTTCTTTTAAGTTTATTTTCAATTAATGTTGAAGTGTACATTTGATTTTTAAAACAAAAATGTGCATTTTAACTAAAAATGTGGTAAAAAAAGTTTAGAAGGATTATTAAAAGGAAAGTTTCATACCTTTCAAGAATTTCATATAAAGCAAAATATCTTTTCTCTTCTGCTACGTTCCATTGCCAAATTTTGACGTTGGGTTGGTCGTTCTTGTATTCTATTGCATCATGCTCTTAATAATTCAGTTTGTTGCGTTCATTTGATTTATTAAATAATAATTAAAAAATAAATTTTGGAACTTAGAACACTGTGTCACTGACTATACGAGCATGCTATCTGTTTGAGACATGAATAAACAAAATCTCCATGATTTGTTATTATTATTATTATTATTATTATTATTATGGAATTTTGATTATCTTGCATTTCACCTTTGCTTGGTGTTACCGTTTATCATAAACAGTTTTGTGGTCTTCTTTTTCTTTTTCTTTTTTCCTTTTTTTTTTAATGCCTCTCCAGATTCAACCAGTGTTTCAATGATCGTAGCAGGAGTCGTCTCTTCCACAGCCTTCATGTTGCTTATTTTGCCTGGTTTCTATTGTGATTTCAAGACGCTATCAACTAAGAAAGAAAGGTAAGCCTAACTAATACACTCTTTTTATTATCACGGGTGATAATTACTGCATGTTTTTCAACTAATCACAAATATAAATGTTAATTTTAAGACCCACAGATTAAAAAATAAAGCGGCATGTTTTTTAACTAATCTCAAATGTACATGTTAATTCTAAGACCCACAGATTAAGAAATAAAGAGCAACTCGGCATTACATGTCAATCTAAAACTGATTAAGAAACCAATGATGATAAGGAGGGACTTATTTTTTATAACCTTTTTTTTTTTAATTTTAGCAGCTAATTAGCATTCTTTTAATTATCACTAATTTGGTTTTTCTCCTTCTCCTTTCTAGATCTTTGCGATTAAACTCCAACTACCTTGGACAACTCTGTATTGTTTTTCAAGTACGAAATGCTCGAGAAGGCCACCGATTTCTTCGACGTCTCGAGGAAATTAGGTCAAGGTGGTGCTGGCTCAGTGTACAACGGGATTCTCCCAAATGGAAAAATTATTGCTGTTAAAAGACTCTTCTTTAATACACGCCAAGGGGTAGATGAGTTCTTCAACGAAGTGAACCTCATTTGTGGAATTGAACACAAGAATCTTGTTAAGCTTTTAGGTTGCAGCATTGAAGGCCCAGAGAGCCTTCTAGTGTACGAATTTGTGCCCGACAAAAGCCTTGATCAAATCATTTTTGGTTAGTAGTTTGTCTCTTTTACATGAAGTTCTTTTGTAAGATTCTTCACTTGTGTTACAAATTAGGGTTATTTAACATTTTATGCCTCCTATTTTAAGTTACACACTTGATTTTAATGCCTACTAAAGTATACCATAAGATTAAATTTAATAATTAAATATATACATTTTTATGATTAATACTCGATTTTTGACCTTTGAATTACCAAATTGACCTTAGTGGCAGTACTATACATTTATAAGCATAAAAAACCATGGGCCACTGCCATTAAGGTTACTTTGATAATTTTCAAAGATAAAAATCGAGTGTTGATTGAGAACATATATAAGTTTACTTATTAAATGTAATTTGATCTTGTATATTTGCAGTAATAAAACCAAGAATGTTTTTCTTTTCGGTTCACATTCTTTAGGTCTTAGAATCTTTCTTTTTTAATTTTTTTTTTCTTTTCTGTATTTACAATGCTCCAAACAAACACCCTTTATATTAGTGCAGATAAGAAGAACATTTTGACGTGGCAGCAGAGATTTAACACCATATCAGGGATAGCTGAAGGGCTCGCACACCACCATGTAGGTTGTGGGGTGAAGATAATCCATAGAGACATAAAAACCAGCAACATTTTACTCGGTGAGAATCTCAACCCAAAGATAGCCGATTTCGGACTAACTCGATCCTTTGCTATGGATAAAACTCACATTGTAAGCAAAAATTCTCTCCTTAAACTATGAAAAAAGAGCTATTGACATCAATAGTCCTTGAACTATGAGCATTTTGCCAATTTAGTCTCTAAACTTTTAATTTTAACAAATTATTTCTTAAATTTTTGTTTTTCGATAATTTTTAACTCTGGCTGTAAAACTGACAAACAATTTCTAAAATTTGACAGAGATAATATTATTACATAATAAGCATAAATTTGATATAAATAATTACAATAAGTGGCAAATGTGATTATCTTGAATGGTTTAACAATAATAAGAGAATATATTTTGCATATAATTTATCTAATTCTTTAAAATTTAAATGAGCACATGATCAAAACATATCATGACTATCAAATTATAGATTTCTATTGTCACTTTTATGGCTGGCGACCAAAATTGTCAATAAAATAAAATAAAATAAAAGCTCATGGAGTAATATTCAAAATTAATAATTCAGAAGCCAAAATGACATCATACTCGTAGTTCATGGACTAAAATTTCTAATACACGTAAAAAAGACCTTTCCAGAGCCTAACAATATTGGGTGATATGTTTTATGTTAAATCTATGCCAGGGGATATATGGCGCTAGAATGTGTTGT